>JAHLJT010007897.1:0-27107 GCA_031308135.1 Acheta domesticus
TTAACCTCAGAGTACTGATTCCACGAAAGAGTACGAACACGAGTTATTACCGCGTGAGAGTTTTGTGGAATGTTTTACCCAACTGGTTTTTTCTTCCCGTTTTTCCGTACATTCTCAGCCACTGTGTGCCGTCCCACGGCGAATTGAGGGGGGCGGAGAGCAAGGTTAAATAAACTCTTCATCTAATTTGTCCGCCCGAGCGCGGAGGTTGAAATAGTGGCTTAGTGGCGTCTGAGTGTTTTACCCTGAGAAATTTCCGTTCTGTGTCTTGACAGAGATGTAGCGAGAGATGGCGTGGCTTCTTTTCTTTGGTTAGACAAAGTGAGATGTTAGGTAAACGGATTTACATGTTGTCCAGTAACTTCTAGCTCGGCATGACAGATGGGAGGGATTAACAACAAATATTTGCATTCCATAATGAGTGCCTTTCCGAGTGAACTAGTGAAGTGTGTTGTTAGTAATGAAGTAGAGCTACTGAACACATGTAGCATAAACAGTGACCGTACAACTTGTAAAAAAATGCAGAAAGTATTTATGTAGAGTGATGTTTTGTCTACACAAGTAAAATATACTTTTGCATGTGCTGCTGTAAGGTATCTAAAAAAACACTTTCGCCATGTGAACAGGAAATATTACGTAACTAATACACAAAAAGGTGTCTTAATCAAAAGAATTGTATGTTGGTTTCCAGATTCTTGCATTCGAATATAGCAACTTTTGGAATTGCCAAATTATGATCATTTAATATAAATCGTACTTGCGTCAGTGAACGAAAATGTTACAAGTTATTATATAAAATAGAAAATAGAGCATTATCAATCTAATAATATTGTGGCTGCTCTTTTTGACTTTTCCAGTCATTGCGCAAAGATTGTTCTGGTTCATGTTCCTGTGACATCGAACTATAGATCAGATCGACTGTAGATTTCATTTCCTGTCTTTATATTTCTTTAATCCAAGTGTTTTATAAGAATTTTTAATATGCTCATTGTTGAGCATCTTTCGCTGCTACAAGCCACTGGTTACTGATGTGTCTTTCTCCAGAATTTTATCATGGCATGCGTTCGAAACTGGATGCTTTTTTCCTAGCCTTAATCAGTTCTCTTTCTGTCGTTTTGATTAATGTGCTCACGTGTGCTGTTTTAACTCGTATTTTGAGTTTAGGGAAATTTAATATCGTTCCTCTCATCCTACCTTCATTTCGTCCTCGCGAGAAATTTGATCACACGGTCGCGATTTCATAAAGGAATGTGTCCCTTCCTTGCAGCTACATCGCTTCTTGAAAAATAAGAGCAGTTTGAAATAGGAACGCACCTGGTTTCAATATAGTTAGGCATGTTACTGCGGAATTCCCCACTTCTTTGAGAATTATATATCTAAAAAGAAAGCTTACTGCGTTCTTCAATTCTTAGATGAATATTCTGCATGTGAGTTACTGAATGTGCTCATGGTCGGATTCAGCCGATCATTTTGGGAGGCGGGGCATCGTAGATTTTTGTTAAATAATAAGCATATTTGTTATTATATTGTATATTATTTATATACTGTAGATATAATACTATATCACATTGTTTAAATAATTACGTATTTCGAACATGAATAAATATTTAAATTACATTTGCCAAATAAAAGAAGGTAACGAAAACTCTAGGTCTTTTTGGGGGGGGACATGGCCCCCCTGGATCCGCTAGTGAATGCGCTGGAGATCAATGTCAAAATAGTTGTCAATGTTAGTGTTAGTACTGAATTAGTGTTGAAGTACTGAATTTTGAAGAAGTGAATGTTGAGGAAGAAGTGTTGACGATACTCCTCTTTCAAGATGACAGTGAACAACTATTTTTGCTCATTGGATGACACACCTAATTCTTATTCTGTTTTCAGTTCGTTCTCAAAATATTCCTGCAACTCGCATCCGAATTTTTACGATTAGTTCCTTAAATTCATTAAAATGTTCCTTGAAAAACAACATAATGGATTCTTGTTTAATATTATTTTCCGGTAATGTAATATGTATTCACTGTTTTGACGAGGTTCGTTTGAAAAAGCCCAACTGCCCTTTCATCTAAATTTTTACAAAACATGAAAAACGCTTTCGTCAGAGTGACTACTGTGCACCGTGTGTTTTGTGAGTTCTGCGTAAAGTTTGCAAGTTAATTTTAAGTGTTTTAATTAAAAATTTGTTAATTTATGTGTTTTTCTTATCTGTGAGGCTCTTTCTAACTTAAGTGTTTGTGTAACTTGCCCAGATCTTTCTGGAGGCTATAATTTTTAAAAATCTAACAATAATGTATATATTTGGCATTTTAGGGTCTGATTAATCCGCCTTTTGCCGGATAGCGGTGTTAGTATAATAATAATATTATTATTAATATTAATATTATTATTATTATTATTATGTGCCGTAAAATCGGCAATGGTAGTAAAAACACTGTTCTCGAAAGAACTATTGTGAGAACGAAATGGATGAAGTTGTCTGGTACTAAATTAGATTATCCATTATCTTCGAATAAGTGAGTTTTGAAAAAATAGCAAGCTTACCCTCAAAATGCTTCTCTCCCTGTGCCGCTGATGTGGGACGCAGCCTCTGACCGCCTGGCCGTGTGTCTTGTGTTGCAGAGTCCCCGTGCTGCGGCCTGGTGTCTGGTTCCTGTCGCAGCGCCTGCTCTCAGGTGAGTCCCCTTTTATTGCCTCCTCATATCCGCGAGCTTCCAAAATTTATCGTCGTAGATTCCAAAGATCGTCAACGCGCAAACTTGATGAAATGTGAGAATCTATCGCCAACTCAGAATTCGGTGATTTTGTTTAATAAATATGCAAATTACTGGAAGACAAACATTTAGTATGTTCTTGCTAAGAAATGGCATGATGCTAATTTACAAAAATAAAATGATTACATGAATACGTGCTTTTTGCCACATTCAGTTGACTTCGGTTACAGTGAACTTCTGGGGACTAACATTTTTGGTTCACTATATCCGAGGCTCACTATCCGATGATGTCAAATTTAATATAAATTTATCCACAATGACTGATTTTATTAATATAGAGATTCAACAAAATTCATTAACAGCACGGACTGACAATTTTAATGTCTCTATTGGTCCATAAAATCAATTATTTTCAATTGTTTGCTTAATACATTTTTCATCAGTAGTATTATCTAGATCCTTCTGCAGGTTTCGTGCTCTATCCATACTTGTTGTCTTCGTTGTCCTCTGTCTCTGAAGTATCAAATGCGTATTGACACCTTTCAATGCCTCTTGCACTGTTGGAACACCGTCCCCTCTCCAAGGCCCGTCAAACTCGCCTAATACAGTGGGATTCGATTAATTTCCAGAAATTATGTCCTACGTTCACTATAGCAGAGGTTCAGGTCACTGTACCGAATCTTTTTAGGCTTATTTGGATGTAAATGAAACGGGAACCAGTAACTTAAGTTCACTATACAAGGGTGTACTATATCCAAGTTCACTATAACCGGAGTGGACTGTATTTGATATCGAATTTTTTTACAATCAGTTTTAATTGTACTTGACTATAACAAGGGTTTTACTTTTACTGTACTCTAAGCACAAGTTCCTTAGTCTTCAGATTACATATCAGTATAAGTGCTGAATCATACATACAACTAAACTTACACATTTCATGTTATATCCGAGTGTAGTAATAGGACTTATATTATTACGTGAATATGTCACAAACTGAGTTTGGCTCAAAGATGAAAGAAAAATACATTGTAGATGGTTGGTGTTTCTCAATGTGTGACCTTTTTTTATCCGTGTCAACTAGATTCCTCCCAATTCCTTCGGAGCTCTCCCTACAATTGACTGACTCCTTCACGAGACGATCTTGTATAATGGATCCATTGGCTTGGAATTGGTGTGTTCCGGTTATTGTCTTCTCGTTTTAGCCATGGTCGTATCCTTGTTTCTTCGTATTTGGTGATGGGGAAGAATGAGTGATTATCCTCAAAAGCCGGAAGACTGCCTCAGAAGGCTGAAGCAAGATTACAGGATGGCAACATAATGTTCTTGTCATCTGTCCTTTTGTTGGATGTTTTTCCTTCCATCCTATTACTTTTCTCTTCAATGAGATCATTCTACGAGTAACTTCTTATTTCTCTTAAAAACCTGTGTCTTCTGCAAATCATAAGCTTAGGTATCAATTTATTTTATTTAATTGGGAATATTGTTAATATTTTGGATATTGTATTTATTGAGAGTTGTGCAGAAAGAGAGAATATCGAGCTAACATTCTTGCGTATCAGTGTTAATGTAATTACTAGCTTACACTGACTGAAGCGCAAAATGAAAGAACTTTTAAATGTAGTTTTAAATTACTTTGGAAGATTGAAATAATGTGAAGGTAATAAGTATTTATAACTTCACAAGTGTGAGGGGGGCTCAGAGGTTTATATATTATTAATTTTTTTATAGGTTTCAATTTTTTTAGGAATTTGAAAATCTATGATATTGTTTGCGATATGCTTCTGTTCAAATTATGACGCAATTAAACGCAAGTGTTTGTTATAATTTCAGTTTATGCTGCGTCTTTATCTCTAGATAAAAAAAGGTTCGTGATTATTCCCTCGAAAACTGCTCATTCGAATAAATGTTAGAAATATTTGTAGTATTTTAAGTATTAGAAAATAATACATTATCATGTTATGAAGATACATCGTCTTATTTCAGATAAAAACGTAAAAGGTTTATATAATTAAATACAAAATACTGATTCGAGAAATCTATATTTTTTTCATTTACAGAGGCAAAAATTGAATGATTTTTGTTGTTGGAAATACAGCATTTGCATATTAAGAGTTTATAAAATTTTTATGGGTCAAATTCTTCGGAAACGTCAATAAGATCAAAATTTAGGGATGGGTTCCGGAGGTTTTGTTATTACGCCTTTACCATAATCTCTTCTTTAGGTCGGATAATCACTGGTTGTGGTAGAATGTCACTCATACATTTGAGGTGCCATCCCATATTTCGCTACTTAGGGTCAGGCTGAGGTACTACACACACGAAATATTCGTGTCAGACAAATATGACATCTTTACGTATTTACGTCCCTTTGACTTTAATAAGATGTATAAATTTGTACTAAAAGATGTATAATTCGCCGAGAATGATGGAGAGGACAGAAGGAGAGATCCGGGATACTGGTATGACTTGGTAGCAAATCATACCTATTGCAGAAAATAGTAGTAAGATGAAGATCCTTTGCCGAGGCCCTATGCTCCGAAAGGAACTAAAGGAACAAGAAGAGAAGAAGAATAATTTTGTAGGTACGTCAAATCCTGCTTTTTACAAATATACCTTGTGATATGATTGTTTCCACCTAGGATGCAGAAATAATTAAATTCTGATAGTTGTAAATACAAAATTACAAACATTGTAGTTACGTAAGTCTGACCCGAAGGAGTCGTCCATAAATTTCTAACGCTAAAGAGGGGGGAGGGGGTTTGAGTTAGCTTACGCCTGCGTTACATAGGGTTAGTTCAGAGTTACATATAGTTCTTTTTTTTTATTTTTCAATTTGCTGAATAATTTCGTGTGCACGACTTGTCGAAATTGTCTCACCATGCATTCTTTTTTCACTAACAAATTTCTCCTTTCCTATGGATCGGTCAGTATCCCAACTTCATCATAGATTTTAATATCGTATAATATAATAAGATGAATAAACATGGTTTCTACTGTTATATAATATATTTTTTTCTTGCTGGAAATGCCCTGTCTTGCTCCTCTTGAAATCCCTGGCTGTAAGGTAGCGGGTTGTGCGGCAGATGCGGGCTCGGTCTCTAGTGTTTGGCGGACGCTGCCGATGGCTCGCAGACGTTGAACGCACGCACGCATGCGCAGGGCTTCTCGATCCGCGCGGAGGCGCTGACGCCAGCGGCGGCGCAAAACGGCGCACGGGCGGCAAGCGCGCTTTGAACCGCTGCCCCGCCCCCGCCCCCCCGCCCACACCCCGTGCCCGCCCCACCCGTCTCGCCCTCTGCCCCCGATCCGAACCCGCCCGGCGCCCCTCTCCCCTGACCCTCTCCGCCCTCGAAAGGCCCCGCCCCCGCCCCCGCCGCGCCCCGCCCCGTCTCGCTCCCGCCGCCGCCCCGCCCCGCTCCGTCTCGCTCCCGCCCCGTCTCGTCGCCCCGCCCCCGTCCTCGCCCCCCCGCCCCGATCCGAACCCGCCCGGCGCCCCTCGCCCCGACCCCTCTCCGCCCTCGCCAGGCCCGCCCCGCCCCGCCGCGCCCCGCCCCCGTCTCGCTCCCGCCCCCGCCCCGCCCCGCCCCCGTCTCGCTCCCGGCCCCCACCGAGCCCACCCCCCCCCGCCCATCTCGCCCCCACCCCGATCCGAACCCGCCCGGCGCCTCCTTCCCGACCCCTCTCCGCCCCGCCCCGCCCCCCCCGCGTCCGCGACCCTCCCCGTCTCGCTCCCGCCCCGATCCGACCCGCCCGGCGCCTCCTTTGCCCCGACCCCTCTCCGCCCGTCTTCGCTCTCCCGCCCCGCCCCGCCCCGCCCCCGTCTCGCTCCCCCCCCGATCCGAACCCGCCCGGCGCCCCCTCGCCCCGACCCCTCTCCGCCCTCGCCAGGCCCCCCCGCCACCGCCGCCGCCCCCCGCCCCCGTCTCGCTCCCGCCCCGCGCCCCGCCCCGCCCGCCGTCTCGCTCCCGTCCCCGTCTCGCTCCCGCCCCACCGAGCCCCCGCCCCGCCCGCCCCCGTCTCGCCCCCACCCCCGATCCGAACCGCCCGCCCTCCTTGCCCCGACCCCTCTCCGCCCCGCCCCGCCCCGCCCCCGCCGCGCCCCTCCCCCGTCTCGCTCCCGCCCCCGATCCGAACCCGCCCGGCGCCTCCTTGCCCCGACCCCTCTCCGCCCCGTCTCGCTCCCGCCCCGGCCCCCCCCGCCCCCGTCTCGCTCCCCCGCCCCCGATCCGAACCCGCCCGGCGCCCCCCTCGCCCCCGACCCTCTCCGCCCTCGCCAGGCCCCGCCCCGCCCCCGCCGCGCCCCGCCCCGTCTCGCTCCCGCCCCCGCCCCGCCCCGCCCCCGTCCGCTCCCGTCCCGTCTCGCTCCCGCCCCACCGAGCCCCCGCCCCGCCCCGCCCCCGTCTCGCCCCACCCCCCCGATCCGAACCCGCCGGCGCCTCCTTGCCCGACCCCTCTCCGCCCCGCCCCGCCCCGCCCCCGCCGCGCCCCTCCCCCGTCTCGCTCCCGCCCCCGATCGACCCGCCCGGCGCCTCCTTGCCCCGACCCCTCTCCGCCCCGTCTCGCTCCCGCCCCGGCCCCCGCCCCGCCCCCGTCTCGCTCCCGCCCCCGATCCGAACCCGCCCGGCGCCCCCTCGCCCCGACCCCTCTCCCCCTCCCAGGGCCCCGCCCCGCCCCCGGCCGGCCCCGCCCCGTCTCGCTCCCGCCCCCCGATCCGAACCCGCCGGGCCCCCCTCGCCCCGACCTCTCTCCGCCCGCGCGCTCGTGCCCGTCTGTCTCCAAATTGGTGACCGCTGCTGCTGCCGCGAACTCACGGGCGAAGCGGAAGGCAATGGGGGCGACGGACGGACGCTCCCTTCGCGCGCGCACACACATGCGCTCGCTCTTCTCTTCTCTACCTTTCCACACCGCCTCCCCTCCTCTACCCCTCCTTCTCCTCTCTTCCCCTCCCTATTTCTCTCATCCCTCCCTCTTCCTTTCTTCTCCTCCCACCTCTCTCTCTTCCACTCCCTCCTAATCTCTCCCCTCGCCTCCTCCTTTCACCCCTCCCTCCTCCTCTCACCCCTCCCTCCTCTCCTCTTCCCCTTCTCTCCCTTCCACCTCCTATCTCTTCACCCTCTCCCCATTCCCCCTCCCTCTTCCTCACTCCCCTCCCCGCCCCTACTCTCTCCTCTCTCCTCCTCCCTCTCTCAGCCTCGTCCTAACTCTCTCCTCTCTCTCTCCCTCTTCTACTCCTCCCTCTCTCTATATACATACGGACTCCATACAGACGCACTACATACACATTCGTTCGTACATGTGCTTACACACTGACAGAGAGAGATAGGAGAAATTAGAGATCTAGCACGTCCTCGGGACACTTCGTGAAAAGCCTGCTGTGTAACGCTGCTAGATAAACTTAATAAATCAATCAGAATATCGAACAGTTCAATTTAACATAGAATTCGATCTTTTACATGTCCCTAGACCCTTCTTCGATTACAAGTACTCGAAAGTACCGGAAAAATGTAATTGAAGATCTTGAAATATCACATTTACTTTTAAATGACAGCGTGAGGAACAACTCGAGACCTTCCATCAATAAAAAAAAATCTCCTTACACTTCCGGACGCTCCTGCTTTACGTGCGAACGCTCAGTCAAAGAGACCATTAAGCAGGCGTGCGATTGAGAATTGCGTAATAACAACAGCAAGTACTACTCAACAATCTATGTAATGCCGTTTTCATTGGATAGAGTGACATAATATGATCATATTATCTCAGTTGCTGTCCCAGAGGCTCGCGATGGCTATTAACGAACGTGAAAGTGCCTTCTCGGCGAGAATATTGCGCCTAGCGCATACGCATTGTGTGGGGTCAACACTCCTTAATGTAAAATACATTGTTTAGATTTAACAATATTTACTTGTCGTATACGTACGTATCACGGTGTGTAGTATAGTATGGGAAAGTTATGTAATGCTGCGCGAAAAAGGGCAATTTTCGGCGGAAAAAAAATATCATTGCCAGGCCGTGGAAAGGAAAAAGTGGATAAAACCACTGCTAAATTAAGAAAAAAAGCCCCTAAGACGTGCTGTAGGCCAGAAACCCTGCTTTCTAGGTCCTTGATACCGAAAACCCATTGAAAGAAAACGTCATCCGTCCGTCCGTCTGTCTGACGTCTGTCTGTCTGTCTGTCTGTCTTCTCTGTGGACACTGCTAGCGCCTAAACCATACGTACAATTTCTTCCAATGGATATTCCCTGGTCGATCTGATTCTAGTCGAGCTTTTGAGATTTGAAAAAGATACTTCAAATTGGGAGTACTTTATATGAAGCCCCCGGGATTTTCTCAAAAACATTTTCTCAAAAAACTGCTCCAAATTTTTTTTTGTGTTTTCAATCATCCCAATGTTTTTTCGCTGCGTGTGGTGCATGGTAGCATGGTATGATATGAGCATATTCCATACTCCCTCCCTGCTTGTCAGAGCAGACGGGCAAACTGCGAGAATCAACAAAAGGGGTCACGTGTGGAACGCCCGAATAACGAAGGACCGCAACCGTATTGTAGCGTCGCACAACATAGATATGACAATAGGCGACCCGTGACGTAGGAGAGACGCTCAGGACCACGCGCTGCCGACAGGATGTGACGTAGTGGGAAAGCCCAGAGTGAAAGGGCGCGGCGAGCTTACCTATACTGCGATTTTTGTAGGAAGAGCATCTCGCCCATCTTCGCGATGGGCACGGGCAGTTCCGGTCTTTGCGCGGGGCCGAGACGCATGATCGCAAGCAGGCTTTATACGGTCGCGATCGTGCGAAATCTACGGAACGACTGTGAAAAAGAAATGAGTGACGATCGCGAAGATGGGGGAGTTATCTGAGAGCTCTTCCTACAAAAATCGCAGTATAGGGCGCTGCGCTCCACCGGCTCCTTTTTGCTTCGGCATCGACGGTGCAGTCGAGGCAGCCGCCCGTGGGCGCAGACCGCGGGTGCGGAGCCTAGGGCCGGCAGTGAATTTGTCCGTGAGCAGTGAGACTCAAGTGACGAGTCGTGTAGGAGTTCCTGCGTGTTTCACACGATCAGTTTCATTCGATAGTTAAGTGGAGGGTGTGGTAGCCGTAGAAATATATCACTCCTAGTAGGGGGTCGATTTATTTCGTTATTAAACGATTGTACATAAGGGTTATTTTCGGGCAGATTTAAGTATTTATTCCAGTATAAGTTAAACCCCACTCTCGTGTGTATTATTTGCAATCTGCAGACGACACAGTATTAATATTTTTTTTCAACCTTCGGCTTTGCAAGTTGGACACTTACTTACTTCCTCTTCATGGATTAGGCAAATTGCCTGTTCTGACCTCAATGTTCGCCCATCGCTTTCCTGGCTTCCTGTCTCTTCTTGCCCTCACTGTGTAGAGCAAAGCCTGCTTTGGATGGCGGTTGTCTTCCATCCTCAGCACATGCTCTTTCCACTTATTTTACTTTCTATTATTTTTTCATTAAGTGAAAATATCTTAAGTTGATTTCTGATGTCTTGGTTCCTGATTTATCTAGTAAAGTGGTTTATTAACAGCTCTTAAGAACTCATTTCGGAACTTGTATTGCGTTTACGTAGCTATTCTTTGTTACCCAGGTCTCACTCCCATACATAATTACGGTACGAGCCATTGTTTTGGCAAGTTGAACACCCCTGTATTAACTAGTACCGCATGACAAACTTGCAGAGTTGTCTAAACGGCTGAACTGTATTAGGCTAAATGTACCGAAAAAAACTTTTAAGAAAATTCAATAGTCGCAGCACCATCAGCAGGAATTTAACTTTACCGATAACGTCTGAACAAATGGTCCGATTTTCGATCTGTAAACGGCATTTGACTCCTGTTTATAATAGCATTTACGCCACGAAGCCCTTTTTCCAAAAAACTAGCAGAAACTCGATTTTTAAAATTTTTCTCTGTACTTCCGGGAACAATTTAAAAAATGTGGGCTTATAGCGCAATGGCGACACGCTTCCAGAATCAAACGCCGTGTCAAACATGCAAATCGGATAAATAGGAGCGTCGGAGAGTCAAATCTCGAAAAACACCTCACCCTACTCCCCTTCCACGCGAAAAGGCGGGCTCTGTGATTCCGAACCGGACGGTTGTCTCGTGCTTCCAGCGTTTCTTCCTTCGCGCCCTCTCTCTCTCTCTCTCTCTCTCTTCGCCGTTCGGGGGCAGCGCTGGCCCTAAATATGAGCGGCACGTCGTCCGGGCTTGTTATCCGGCCTTGCCGGCCTCTGGGCTAATGCACTTGTGACGCGGGCGGCTGCAAATGCATTTCGGACGGCGCTTCCTTCCTGCAGGGGGCCCCGAAGAATGCGATACGAGAAGCCGCTCGGGGCGAAATCACTGTCTCAAGAGCGGATCGAAAGTGTTTAAAGGACGAGAACAAGTTTTGGGTTAAACTAGGCAGGAAAAAATTCTTCTCACTAGTGTGTGGAAAGTAATAGTAATAATAATGCTGGTATACTACAATTTATTATTATTATTATTATTATTAATTATTATTATTATTCCTGTACATCATGATTAAAGATGTTATGTGTCGGCTGAATATAAAATATACTCCAGGCTACAAGCAGCTACCTGAGGAGCAGATCTAGGACTGTCGGTGCTTCTACAATACTTTGCGCAAAATCTGAGCTGTTTCCAAATAAATCGATTTCTTCCACTTTCCAGTCTTTTGAACGATCTGGAAGTTTAGCCAAGTTATTACCCCAATGTTGCGGAACAATCCCAGAGCTGCGGTAACTATCGGTACGACCTGTGCTTTTACGCCCACATTCGGCTGATTTCTATTTCCAGACTCTTGTATTAAGATGTTCTCTGTCTCCTTGGTAACGACGTTTTGATTGCAAGCACCGCAACATCTACAAGTAGACACGATTTTTTTCTCCCATCCGGATAACAATATCAGTGGTTTTGGAGCATGTGTTTTGGAACTTTAAGGGATGAAAGTGAATGTGATAGAAAGAGATCTCATTCATAAGAATCTTTGCATCTTATTCATCAGAAAAGTGTAATAAGTTAATAATCACAATTTCGGAAAATGTCAGAAGTCATCTCCTACGTCCTACGTATTCTAAAAAAAGACACGTGAATACTAAATGCTTCTTTTCTTACTTTTTTGTCTCATGACGTCAGCTGCGTCCTAAGCGATGACGCACTGAATATGAGAATATAGACCTAACATTAGGTATGAGAAGTTGCGTATAAACATAATCAACATTTTTTTTTTTTTTAAAAAAAATTGAAACTGTGTCATTGTTTTTTGGAATTATCCCGTCATGGGAATCAACAAAAATCATTTACACCCATCACAAGGCCCGAGTCTTCACTGTTTTGTGTCAAATTTTCCTATAATCGAAATTAGTAATGTAGATGTACGAACGTATTTTGATAACGATTGTTTGTTTCTGCAGAACATCTGGTATTTCATTCATTTGCGTACTTCATTATCGTGAAGTGTACGAACGTATTTTTATGTGGACAGTTTTTTATTATGGAACGTCTTTCATTTTAGTTATTTATTACATCTTATGAAAACATGTGGAATTCTTATTGCTTTCATATTTGCAACCATTGTACCATGCCTTACTTGTTTATGCAAACCGGAAAGATGAAAGTTTAGTCGTTTCACGAAGTAAATATTGCAATGTGTGTTAGGGTTTGTGCGTGCCTCAAACTAAAGGATTTACTGATTTCTTTAAAACCCGTGTACTGTTATAAACGGTACAATCCCTGCCTATATTGATGAACATTTTAAATTACTTCACTTCGGAACTACTTCTCTTTTCGATTACATGCTAGCATATCGTGAATTTTAAATTTTTAAAAAATTTTCCTTAATTTTTTATTCATTTTATTTTAAACTACGAGAAAATATATTGTTCTGCAGGTACTGATCCTGAATTTTCGCATTTTTGTTCAAAATTCTTCTTCCTTATTTTTCTTTTCATACCTACTTCTAATATATTGTTCCCTTCTTAGAAGTCATTATTCATTCCTAATATTTTACTTTTTTGTTTAGTCTCATTTATCACACACAATGAAATGGTTGATATTTATTTTCGACACACACTAACTGACTTGCCTATTTTAGTCCATCTTCCATCTTAAAATTTCTCTCTTGTCGACGCCGTTTTCTTCCGAGAAATCTTTTATTTCGTTCTTCCGAGAACCGCATTTGACACTCCATCCTCCTCTTAACACTTGGCATTCATCTTAGTTCCTTGCGCCTTCTTGAAAGAATGCTTGACACTCCATTCACTCTTTTTCTCTTTCTTTCTGACTCTTCTGTTCCTTCACACCCTCTTTCTCATGACGAATTGTAATTGAGGAAGAAATTGTGTCATATGCTTGTGTGGTTTGTAATAAATTAGTCTAATGTTAGGTTTTAGAATACAAAGTTTAGAACTTTTTCTTTCGTTAATCTGTAGTTTCGTGAAAAGAAATAGTTAATTGTTTGTTGCGATATTGATTTTAGTACAATGGACGCTATTCATGCCGTTTAATGAACAAGTGCAACATTTTTTTCCGTTCTATGATTCGTTAAAAAAGGGGTTGTGTTTCAACATCAATGAATGTATGTGAAGATTTCTTGTATCATTCAGTAAGAATCTACAGTACTGACTAGCTTCTGCCTCTTCTTGTTTCCTCTCTTCTCCAAGTTTGGTTGTCAGATTGGTTATAATTTTCATTTTCCTTGGTATCTTGTGTAGCTATCGCTGTCGCTTTTGTATTTACCATTCCATTCCTTTTTGTTCCTTTGCACTTGTCATTTATTCTTTCCTTATTTTCTCTTCCCTGGTTTATTTTAATGTATTTGTTTTTCCTTATTTTCATTTTCAGTTTAGTCTACTTCTTCACTTTAAGGAGTAGGCACATGTGGCTGTTCCGTCTTCATATTTTCTTTATTATCACTATTATTGCCATCGTTTCTTAGGCTTCTCTCATCTCTTTTTCCAGTAGGTCGATAGAGCATTGCCAATAGGGGATTTTATTCGTGTCCATTCTTCGTATTGTTGTCTCCATGAATCTTTACAATTTTCTAGTTCAACATTTATGTTATTAATGCCCAGATCGTTTCGGATATCTTCATTTCTTATGAGATCGCGTTTGGTGCAGACTTTAACTTTCCTGAGAATCTCATTCAGCCCCATCTCTGAGATTAATCTAGTACGCGGCCAGGGTATTTTTGCACTTACTGACAATCTTAACAATAACAGCCGG
The DNA here is from genome assembly GCA_031308135.1 of Acheta domesticus. Lineage (NCBI taxonomy): Eukaryota > Metazoa > Arthropoda > Insecta > Orthoptera > Gryllidae > Acheta > Acheta domesticus. Next base: position 13,961 of record JAHLJT010007897.1, read on the forward strand.
ACTGTTCAAGGTATCAAAGCAACATGTTTGTAAACAAATAATATGCACATGTAAATGGATATTCTTTATTATTTTCTAACACAATATAATCTCTCATGTTATTCATTTTCTGAATGCTAGGAAATCCAACACAGTTACAGACATGAATTTTCTCCTGTACAAATAAAGAATCAACACAATGGCTATCCGTACATTAATAACGTCAACGAGTACTGTAACGCCAAACCAGGCTGCTTTTACTATCCGTCTTCGGCGGCCTGGTCTACATCGGGAAGTTGCGAAAAAATGTATCCTTCATACAATGAAAACGAGCAGCATCGCACACAATACTGACCGTTCTGCTTTCCGCCCGCCAGCCTTGGCGTGTATTTTTGCGGCTTGCTGAAGACCCCGCACACACGAGGTCGTGTTTGAGGTTCGGCTTTGAAGTCGCGCTGGCCAGCGCCCCTGCCCCCATGTGGGCCCGTGGGATGAAGGCAAGGCCTTCTGTTATTGCGCGCGCTGCTTGTTTTGGGGCGCGGGCTTCGACATAACGAGTGTGTTTGAAGCAGGATCGTTGGCGTTTTATGTAGAGCTTTGATGTGGCAAATCACCGCAGTATTTGATGTTTGTGGGGTTCCGTAGAAATTTGATTAAGGGGGTATTGTTAAGTGTTGAAATATTTGGCAGAAGAAATTCGTGAAGTGGAAATCTTTAATTTTTCTATTTCATTGCACATTTACCATGAATTATGAAAATTATCTTTTGAATTAAAAAAATATTGGAATAATTAGAAACACTTCTTTTGTTCCTTGGTTTTGACAGTTTGATAATGATATTTAAGCAAATGCTAGTTGAACTAAAGAACATTATTTATCTGTTTTATACATTTGACACAACAAATTTGCATTACGAACAGACGCCATTAAATATTGCTTTTCCGTATTTAGCTGTCGGTGCTTAACAATAAAATAGCTAACTTAACAGTAAAATAACATCAAAGATTTGAATTATCCTCGAGATTACCCTTTGGTTGTGCTAGAATTGTATCAGCCAAGGAATACACAGTGTGTGTAGGCATGCTGAGAGAATTAGTATAGACAAGGAAAACGAGAATATCGAGATCTTTGGAATATGGAAAAATCAAATCTGGCCGCTTTCTCGAGTAGAATCTCTGGCTTTTCTTAGAAAAATCTTTATTTTCTTGAGTACGTATTTAATCCTGTTTTAATACATTTTATTGTGCAGATTATTTTCTTATTTACCCTCTTCAAAAGCTTTTGAAAATAATTTTGACATCCGCGATAATCACCAAAGAAGTTGAAGCCAAACCACTAACTCGAGAAATTTGAAGTATCGTTCGAAACAGCGAAGAATTAATAATTAATGAGGATTAGAAATAGCGATCCGAAATACAGATGCTTTGAAAATAGTAGAGAATTGAAAATTGTGGGAATTCGATTGATTGATCAGTGATTCCGGGCGCGTCTACTATTAAGGTCATTAGTCCCGTAAATGTACTACATGATTTTAACGCGGAGATGACGTTGATCTTCTCCCGCTGGATGGCGAGATCCGGCACCACACTATCCGTCGGTTAGCGAGGTTTTCCTCAACCAGGTATCTCTCATCAGACGGACATCGCCTCAGCCGGGCGAACTCTTATAAGCTCCCGGTCTCTCCCGGCATTTGTGTGGTACTGTAGTGCATGTGTGTGTAAGTAAGGGGAGAGGAAAGGCAATGAAAAGTAAGGAAAGATCGCGCGCGGTCCGTTGCCCGTTTTTAGAGTAGTGCTCCGGCATTCGCCTGGTGCTGCCCGCAGATACCACGGAAAACTACCGTTCAGAGCAGCCGTCTGCTAGAATTCTCCAGACTGTGGCTGAATTCGACCTACCTGCGTAGGTAGTGTTGGAAATCCTGCCACCGTCTGGTCTCAAACCCTGACCTCCCGGTGGGGAATTAGAAATGGCGAAGAATGGGAAATTTGGAGGAATTGGAAATGATGAATTGAAAACGTTGAAGAATCGAAACGACGAAGAATCGGAAACGACGAAGAATCGGAAACGACGAAGAATCGGAAACGACGACAATCGACGACGACGAAGATCGGAAACGACGAAGAATCGGAAACGACGAAGAATCGGAACGACGAAGAATCGGAAACGACGAAGAATCGGAACGACGAAGAATCGGAAACGACGAAGAATCGGAAACGACGAAGAATCGAAACGACGAAGAATCGGAACGACGAAGAATCGAAACGACGAAGAATCGAAACGACGAAGAATCGGAAACGACGAAGAATCGGAAACGACGAAGAATCGGAAACGACGAAGAATCGGAACGACGAAAATCGGAAACGACGAAAAATCGCAAAAACGACGGGGAATAGGAAACGACGGAGAATAGGAAACGACGAAGAATAGAAAACGACGAAGAATTGGACATGCCGAAGACATGGAAATGGTGGGTATTTGGAAATGGTGGGGAATTGGAAATGGTGGGGAATTGGAAATAACAGGGCATTGGAAAGCGGAGATTCCAGCGTGCCCAGTGGTTTGTATTCCACTTGACGGCAGATTGTGTGCGCGCCTCATTCGTAGGGCGGGCGCCGCGCCGCGCGCGCCGCAGGAAGCGACTGATCGGGATGCGCGCGGCGGCGGCGGAGGGCGCCACACGGCGGCGCGCGGCGCTTCTCGGAAACTCCGCCCGTGCGCCGCCTGCCAACGCACCGCCCCCGCCCGCCCCGCCATGTCCCCCCCGCCCGCCCCCGCTTCCCCGCCTCGCGCCCTGACGGCGCAGTGGGTCGCAGGCGAGATCCCCTCACGAGCTCTGGCAGAAGAGACTAAGGGCATCTACTGATGTCACTGCAGTGCGTCTGACCGAGAGGTGCGCTACTGCGATTTTTCTTACCGTTACCCTCAAGGCGCGTCTTCACGATGGATTATGCCACGGTATTCGCGACGTTTTCAGTCGTGCCGCCAGATGTCGTATGATCGACCGTATCAATAAGTGCTTGCGATCATGCGGCTCTAGCGGAATACGCGAAATGATGTGTGATATATCCATCATGACTATAAGGGCTTAAAAGAGCTACAAAATCGCAGTTTAGGGCCCCCGCCCCAACTGTGGCAGGATTTTGGTATTATACGCGCACGTTTTCTCGAGTCCCTGAATATCTACTCCCACTCCTTTGCAAACATTAGTTAATTAAGAATAATGATAGCAAATGAGCATTGTACACAAAATCTAGAACTAGAAATGTTCACTCCCTGAAATAGAAACTATTTGTATCGAGAAATGAACTACAAATTTGATACAAAATCTTTTCGCCAAAATAACCAAACTCCCCACTCCTCTCGCAACCAGCGAGAAGCGAGGGCTCAAGAAAAGCTGCGTGGATAGCTTGTGAGCTAGTGTCGAATCAGTCGCTGTCTGGAGGGAGAATTCTTGCGGCCAGCTGCTCTGATGGGTAGTTTTTCGTGGTTTCTCCGATCAACATCAGGCGAATGCCGGAGCAGTACCCTAACAAACGGGCCACGGGACCGTGCGCGAGTTTTCCTCCCTCTTCTCCGTCTTGTCTTCACCCCGCACTTATGCACACTTACATCTTACATGTAATTGCATGTGTTGGTGCATGAATTGTCCTGATTGAGTGGGAAAAGATTTCCCTTGAACGAAATGTAGTTTTCAAAATTATGTTTGATGGTAACTAAAAAAAAAATTCTGCAAAAAATTGAAATCATATTTGTTCTTACGACACTACCACACGTGCCGATTTACTAATTGGGAGTTTAATCCTTCGATATTGTCGATGTCGCATCACTGGTGCGAATATACTCGAAACATTCGCATGATAAGGAATTGGGAGAATACTAAATGCAATATATTCAGGTATAAACACAATTAAAATTATTTTCAACTAAATTTTGCGCGATATTTTTCTAAATACATTACAACTTGCTCAATGCGAAACGTGTATATGCGGTAATCTCTCTCATGTGAATATAAAGCACGGTCCTGCCCAAAAAATATTCTACAGTATTACATTGCATAATGTGGAATCTTCTCTAAAGGGGAAAAATACTGGTCCCATGAAATTTCGCATTGGACAAGTTTTACTGTATATAATATGATTTAAAATGTCAATAATTTTGTGATTAATCTTTGTGTCGTTTATTAAAAAATATTTTTTCTTTTAGATATTTACAAACAGTCTAAAATGCAGTTATCATTAGGAGCCTCTTTCCAGCGGCGACTCTATAGTGCGATTTTTCTAACTCTGCCTTCAAGCTTCTACGCCACGATGGAATATCAAACGGCATTTCGCGTCTTTCTCAGTCGTGCCGGTAGAAGTCGCATGACTGCAAGCACTGCTTGATACGGTGGCGATCGTGCGATGTCTAGCGGCACGACTGAGAAAGGAGCGAAATATGGTGACTATTCCATGATGAAAACGGGCTTTGGGGCAAAGTCACAAAAAACGTACTATAAGCACCTAGTTTAGTCTGCTTACGTACCAATCTGCAACTGCATGGACGTTTTGCCCATTGTCTTCCGTGCGTGTAATATGGGAAGCTTGGATTTCTGGTAATTCCAGATCAGAGTAGGCTGCAATTAAATAGTGGCTATAGCATGTTGTTCGAAATACACACCTCACTGGAATGTGGAGAGAAATTTGCTTCAAGTACCCCCTCCAAAAAAAAAGAATTTAAACTAAAACAAATGACAGAGAGAAAGTTAAAGAGAAAAGGAACAAACAAGAAAAATCTTTTGTAAGCCGCTTTTATCAACAAGTATGCGTGCAATGTAGGATGAACAATGCAACATAAAAACACTTGTATTCTTGTGTGCGAAGTCTGTGAATGCGTACTAATTAAAAATTCCATGCCATTGGCAGAAGAAAGGAGTTGGCAGCACCACTTCGCGGCCGCCGTATTCCTTGCATGTTTCGAGCACACATTGAATAATAAGCAGATTAAGTAGGACTCCTCGCCGTTCGTGAATAAGGAAAAATCGCTGCAAGCCTAACGGGGTATGAAACCCAGGCGTGCATCGGATAGCCAACAGCCAGTTCCAGAAAGACGGAAATCACCTCTGTACAAACATGGAAGCAATAATTTACAGTCAGCCCCGTGGCCGAGATCACTAAAGCAGTAGTGGTCTTGGACCGTGGGGACGCGGGTTCGAGTCCGCCTAGGGCATGGTTGTGTTTGTCCTTTCACCCCCTCTCATCAGCATATCGTTTCATCCTCATAAACATAACGTAACTCAGACAGTGATCGCTAATGACCTAGTCGTTGATGCGACCTTAAATAACAAGAAAAAAAACGCGAAACTAGAGAAAGGGGCCATGTGAGAATGAATCATGATGATTTGAATCAAATTCAAAATGGTAACAAATTGAGCTGACTACTACCAGTCCATTTAGCCTTAAAACTATTTATTGCAGAGCTTAGGAGCACAGACACCAATCTCCACTTGGATGAGAATTTCTTAGGCCAGCTGGTCGTTTCCTTAAGTGGGTCCTAATTGCAGGCCGATGCAAGAATAGTACCTGAAGCAATGGGCCACAGATCCTGCACTCCATTTCCTGTCTTGTCCAAATTCAATTATTCAAGGCCCCTCCCATCTTGGTGCATTCGTCTTGATCTGAAAAGACTCGGGCAGCACTGCGAGTCCGACGATGTCAGTGCGAGGAAGACTGGGGAGGGCCGGGGCGGGGAGGGGTGAGGAGAGACGGGGGGACGAGGCAAGGCGGGGCAAGGCGTGGCGGGGAGGTGCGGAGCGGGCGAGGCGGTGCGGGAAGAGGTGGGGAGAGACGGGGAGGGGACGGGCAGGGAGGGAAGAGGCGGGGAAGGCCGAGGCGAGGCGAGCTGGGCGAGGCGGGGAGGGGATAGGGCGGGAAAGGGAAGAGGTGGGGAAGCCGAGGCGGGGCGGGGCGAGGCCGGGCGAGGCGGGCGAGACGGGGAGGGGAGGGGCTGAGAGGGCATAGGCGGGATGGTCGAGGCGGGGCGGGGCGAGATGGGAGGGAAGGGGAGGAGCGGGGAGGGCAGAGGCGGGGAAGGCGTGGCGAGACGGGTCGGGGAGGGTGGGTAGGGGAGACGGGAAGGGTCGGAGCGGGGCAAGGCGGGGAGGAGGCGAGGCGGAGCGGAGCGAAGCGAGGCGGCGCTGGGCGGAGGCGGGGCGGGGCGGAGGCGAGGCCGGGCGTCCGCGGCGGCAGCGGAGGAGCGATGCCATCTCCGGCACCTGAGGCGTCGCTTCCAGGAACTCTCCTCCCCCCCTCCCTGCTCCAGCCGCACTTGGTGGGCGACACACGGAACACGCGCCTCTGTATTCCTGGGCGGCGGCGTCAAGGCATGGGAAAAAGGAGTGGAAGAAAAAACCAAAGAGGAGAACAAATCGTAAACAATAAAAGCTCAGATTCAATTACTTTGAGAAAAAATTCACGCTGCTAAGGCAACGATACAACAGAAAATTAAATTTAAAAAAATACTAAACACGAGTAGAGCGCTTTGACGTCACTTAATGAGATGATTAGTAATCCGGGTGGTCGGACAATAACATTAGGAGAAAGCATTTGAATAAAGCGCTTGTAAAGGGGATATCGAAAACAACAAATCAGAAAAGAAGACAAAATTACTCGTGACACTTGAAAATAACAAAACCTTATCTTAAAAATATTTTAAAATCCAAAAAATTAAATATCGGTTATCGATCAGAAGGATTAACTTTTTCCCAGAGATCATCTTCAGAACTGTGAGATTAAATTCATCATTAATCCAAATAGTTTTTTTGACGATGTTTCACAAATTTATATTTTGATAGAAAACGTAAATTAGCTTATTTCCGCAGTGAAAATCTGAAAGGAATACATTTTTTCCGGGAAGGAAGTATTTACATTCAGCCTTATAGTTCAAAAGAGGATTATCTATGAACTGATACCGTTTAACTAAGAATGAACGAAATGTTTGAACACAATATTTAGCAGCTTTGTGGAGAAGTGTCCTGAAATACATTGATACGAAAAACTAAAAAAAAAGCTTCAAAAAACGGAATGAAGATACGTCACTTTGGAAATAAGCTGTCTGCACAACCGTGCTTTTAGCCTTTTTGCGTGAAGATTGTGCGCCCGATTCCACACTGCGTGGCTGTGTCTCCGCAGAGGGCCTCTCAACTTGAGCGCTTCTAATTCGTGCCGGGCGGGAAGATCTTGATTATTGTGGGCGCTGGAAATAACGCCAGTGGGAGGGAAAAGGGGAGGGAGCAGCTGTGGCTGGCGCTTTGTGCCGCCGACAGCGTGGAGACTTACGTAAACCGGCTTCTTTGATATAATTTTTTAGCTATAAATTCGTTTATTTGCAATTCCTTCTTTTGTTTACGTAGAAATTTAGACGGATAGAAGCGAGTGTTTCAGCTTATGTAGATGGTAATTGGTGGCGTATGTGACGGAAGTCGCGACTAAAGTTCCAAGACTTGGAGGTCCGGGTATCGTCCTTGTTTCGAGTCCCGACACTTGCCCCAAATGCTGACATTGTGGGACACCGTGATCAGCTCTTCGAAAACTCCCAAGTCAGTGAGATCTAGCGTGCATGCATGCAGATTGTCTCAACTGAACCTCCACCGACGAAATACTGTTTACTGATTCTTGACACCTATATTGTACGTGAGTGGGAACGTGGTAATGAGTTCACTATTGAAGCCCTGCGCACAAAGGGAAGCTGTGCTTTGTGTCACCGACAGCTATAGGCTTACGTAAACCGTCTTCTTTGATATAGTTTTTTAGCTATAAATTCGTTTATTGCAATTTCTTCTTTGTTTACGTAGAAAGTTCAACAGAAGCGAGTGCATCAGCTCATGTTGATGGTCGATGGAGTCGTGACTGACGTTTCGTGGATTCGTAGATCCTTGGTATCGTCCTAGTTCTAAGTCACACTTGTCCCAAAATGCTGACCTTGCGGGACACCTTGATCAGCTCTTTGAAAACGCCCAAGTCAGCGAGAACTAGCATGCACGCATGCAAATTTTCTCAAGTGAACCTCCGACTGCCGAAATATGACTGGTATACGGTTTCTTGACACGCAGATTGGGTGTGTTAGTGTACATATTTATGAGTTCGCAATTCAAGCCTTGTTACCTAGAAGATTTTTCTCACCTCTTGTATGGACACTCACGTATGTCCTTGATGCCTTCCTCCTACATATATGTGTGAAAATGAATATTATGCGTCAAGACAATGCCGACCTGGATGCCGAAGTGGCTACAGCGTGTGACCGACTCGCGCCTCGGTCTGAAGGGTCGAGGGTTCGAGTCCCGCCTTGGGCATGGTTTTTGTCCCTTGTCTCTCAAGTATGTGTTGTCGCGGAGGGCCTTGTGAGAGTGCTGACAAAGACCCACGAATGTGTCTAGTGTAAAGAGTATATGAGGAACATAGTGGGTTGGTAAAAGCGAGAAATAGTCGAAATCGACATCCCCTGAAGCTGGAAAAAGCCCTAGGAAGGAAAAAACAGTAAAAGTCAATATTACAACTATCTTCGGCCCCGTGCACGAGATCGCTAAGCAGTAGAGCCGTGGTGATCTCGGCCGCAGGGTTGCGGGTTCGAGTCCCACCTCGGACATGGGGTATTTCTCTTTGTCTGTATGCATGTGTGTGTTTCATCCTATGAACCCTCATAATCATGATCAATTCATCTTCATACCCCCAGGGCCAACAACCCTGGATGTAAAAATGGACTCAGCCGAAATGCTGATCCTCCAAACAATGTGTTACGTGCATAATGCTCGTCGAGTGGTCCATAGAGGCCAATTCGCGGAAGAAAAAAAAATTAAGAACTATTGAGTGTTTTCATTTTCTCGTAGCTTTCCATGAATGGCGGCGATGATGGTGTAATGGTTAGCGTATCGGACTATTATACCCAAGTTTGCGGGTTCAAACCCGATCGAAGCCGTGGATTTTGAGGGGCGAAAAATCCTTCGTACGCCTTCCTTCGGAGGTGAAGTAAAGCCGGCTGTCCCATGTAGTAGATGTACTGCATGTAAAAGATCCTCAAGCCTAAATGACGCATCTGAGCTAAATTCAAAATCGCCTATTTCGTCGCCCAAGGATACCTTCTCTCTCTCTCTCTCCGTTAGTTGTGAAGGAGCGTAGCGAAATTTGCGTGGTCAGACGGAAGAGCAGGCCTCATGGTCTGAGCCTCGCCACGTAAAACAAGGCAATCCAATTGAATGTTGTTCTTGGAGCAGCCGGCAGGTGAGAATCCGGCTCCTCTCCAACGCAGAGAGTCTGTTCCGGCTGTCGCCGCGCCCGCCCCGCCCTCCGCTCCCTCCAGCGCCAAGGCTCCCTGCGCGCTCGCGGCAGGCGCTGGAGTTTTAATTCCGCCTCCGCGTGGCGCAGCGCCAGGGTGTCGCATGATTAACCGCTGCCCGTTTTCCCTCCCCGCGGTTATTTCTGGTGGCTCGTGGATCTTAAAGTTTACGTGGATCTTACGATCTTACGTTTTTTTATGTTGCTTGCAAGAGCAATATTCGTTCGTTGCTGCGCAAGGAGAGAGATTTGGTTGCAAATCGTGACCACACAGTACACCGCCTCCAGTACACGCCCACCAGTACACGCCCACCAGTACACGCCCACGAGAACACGCCCACGAGTACACGCCCACCATACACGCTCACGTTGGTACACGCCCACCAGTACACGCTCACTGTGACACGCCCACCATTACACGCCCACCCAGTACACCCCACCAGTACACGCCCCCAGTACACGCCCACCAGTACACGCCACCAGTACACGCTCACGTGTACACGCCCACCAGTACCGCCCACCAGTACACGCCCACCAGTACACGCCCACCAGTACAACGCCCACCAGTACAACCGTCCCACTAGTACACGCCCACCAGTACTCGCCCACAGTACACAACGCCCACCAGTACACGCCCACCAGTACACGCCCACCAGTACACGCCACCAGTACACGCCACCCGTACACGCCCCCAGTACACGCTCACCAGTACACGCCCACCAGTACACGCCCACCAGTACACGCCCACCAGTACACGCCCATCAGTACACGCCCACCAGTACACCGCCCACCAGTACACGCCCACGAGTACACGCCCACCAGTACACGCCCACGTACACGCCCACCATACACGCCCACCAGTACACGTCCACCAGTACACGCGCCACCAGTACACGCCCACCAGTAACACGCCCACCAGTACACGCCCACGAGTACACGCCCACCTACACGCCCACGAGTACACGCCCACCAGTACACGCCCACCAGTACACGCCCACCAGTACAGCGCCCACCAGTACACGCACACCAGTACCACGCACACCAGTACATACAACGCACACCATTACACGCCACCAGTACAGCGCCCACCAGTACACGCCCACCAGTACACGCACACCAGTACACGCCCACCAGTACACGCCCACCAGTACACGCCCACCAGTACACGCCCACCAGTTACACGCCCCAAGTACACGCCCACAAGTACACACACAATGGGTTGATGTGACTACATGCAGCATGGTGCACCTCGTTTGCTCGATGATAAAGTTAAATAAGAAAGTTTGTATTGACAAGGGTTGATATTATTAGTTATCAATTACATGATGACATGTAAACAATGGATGGAGGATAAGAGGGCCTTGAAGAAAAATATATATTACAGGCTTAATGTGGAAATGGAAAAATAAGGAAGAGGGTGGGTACAGCATGCTAGAGTTCCCGCACGGTTACGCTATTACCTTGTCTCTCTGCAGCGTTGACCCCGAGGTCCTGGGATGGGGTGACGGGTTTCAACGCTAGTTTTTTTCCCTAGGGCTTTTAATCGGCAACAGCCGGTTACCCTTACGTCCCGATGGGTCGCATATTCGACCATTCACTAGACACCAACTCTCTTGTGGGTTTCTTCGATCTGGGGTCAGAAACGCGAGGCCTCCGCTCACACATACCTGAGAGACAGGGACAAACAACCATGCTCAAGGAGGGACTCGAAACCAGCCACCCTTCGGACCGCAGCGCTGCCTCGGTAAACGCTCTTAGCCACCTCGGCCATCCAGATCCGGTCGACTCTAGCTAAGAGCTAAATCGTATTCAGCCATTCTCTGGAGAAGAATTGTAGAGTCAGGTGATGAGATCGATAGTTTCCCATGTTTTCTCCGATCAGTACCAGGCGAATCAGTACTCTCACGTGAGGGCGGCGGACCGCGCGCTATCTTTCCTTCGTCTTCCTTGCCCTATCTTCACCCCTTACTACCACACACTTACACTTGCCTGCATTCCATACCACACTTATCGGGACGGCAATCATGAGCTGTGAACTTGTGGAGCGATGTCCTAAGGGGCGGGAAGTAACTGGAGCTGGCAAACCCCGCAAGCTGACTTATAAATTGGCACCGTGTCTCACGTTCCAGCGAGAAAGAAACCCCACCACTTCTCGAGATAAACATAACAAATAACTTTAGGGGCAACTGACCGTAAGAATTGTTGCGCCCTGAAACATCAATGGCAAGTAACAGACAAGGGGCATTTTAACATAAGGCGTCATCCATGTATTAAATAACACTAAAGGGGGAGGGAGGGGGTCTGAGGCTGCGTTACATATAGATAGGGAAGTGCGTTACAAGGGGGAGGGGTATGGAAATACTTTTTTAATACTTAATAATACTTAACACTTATAAATTTGCGTTACGTAATTTATGAACGAACCCTGAGACGCCCTTAACCTTTGACGTGCGGCGAAGAGCTAGCGACGTTCCGCGCGTAGCCGAGGTGCTGCCAAAGAGACGAAACGCTGCGGTTAGGGCGAGCCTGAATGTTTGATACTCGGCAAATAACACACATCCACCCAGATTAAGGATTCGGCGAGCCGTCACACCCTGTTCGCCGAATGTCGAACCTGTGTGGCCCCTTCAGGGCCGCTCCACACACTCGGTATTCGGGAAGCGAGCAGACCTTCGAGTGGCGAGCGACCACTCGAAGAATCCCGAGTGGTGGGGATGGGTTTCTTGAAATTTGCCAAGCGACGAACAGTCAGTGCTTCCCCTATCCCCTACGGCAGTATTGTCAAGGTCGAGCCCACGGGCGGGAGTCTGTGCACGAGTGCCACGACGAAATCGACTCTGGACATAGTTCGTCACCCCCGCCACCGGAGACAACGCCATTACTATTGTAAAACGGCGGGGTACTACTAATTGTTTCCTTTCCCGACGCTAGTTGCGCAGAGAAGTCGTGGCATGTTACGGAGCCGTGATGCGTGGCACTGCCACCTGTAGAAGACCGTGCACACTACCCTTGGTTTTTAGGACACATCAATGGAAGCGAACATTCGCCAAACACCCGAGCTGCTCGGGATTTTGGGAGCAGTTGCTCGCTGTATGGCGAAGTGCTGAATATGGAGCTACCTGTTCACTTCAGAATTCAGAGCAACGTCGCGGCGTGACGTTGTATTTCGCATTAAAACATGGAGTACAGATTTCCAAGAATTTGTCATACCACACGTGCTCTATTTCATCCCTTGTTTTCGTGAGATCGCCTGGGATTTCCGAAAGTAACGAGAAATTACCATCACACCTCCAAACTCGATCATATATGAATCTCAATGCTTGTAACAGATTCGAAACGGTTTTCTTTTTAGTATGAATTTCTTCTCGCGTGCTCTGCAAAGAAATTTCGCAGGTAAACAATATTTGGTCTTTCTGGTCGAGTGTGCTTAAGGAAAGAAGCAAGTGAAACAGTCGTTTTTCACGACTATTTCTTCGTTATTTCGAAAGTGGCGAAAGGCATTTGTATGTTTTGCATTCATGTTTAATATTTTTTCAGGGAAAATGTTGGCTTTCATACTCAACCAGGACCGCAAATTCGGTTTAACTTGCAAAATTTCTTCGCAGCACTCAACAAGAAGCGCGTTAACAGATGTTAAACAACAGGCAAGTCTTGAATACCAAAATTCACTCCCGCCGTTGGAAACAGAACCACGGCTGCTCTCCTCTCTCTCTCTCTCTCTCTCTCTATCTTTCACACAAAAACACGTTTGTGAGCAGAAACGTTGCCCTTTCTTAGGTCTGGCGCATTATGGTCCAGATTCGGTATCATGCGCGCAAAAAACGTTTGACCCTTCTGAGGGAACCGATAACTCGTGAAATCTTA
>JAHLJT010007898.1:0-26911 GCA_031308135.1 Acheta domesticus
TCCGAAGCGGCGTTCGATGAGAAAAGCACTTAGGTCTTCCAGGTGGCGTAACTGGCATTCTTTGTCGTTTCACTCTTATTACCCGTATCTCGCCAGGGGGTCGGGGACTCTTTATTTGTTTCAGTTTTACAGAGTAACAGATTGCGTTAATAAAATGAGTGCATCAAACAGATTTTGTTTACAATTTATACAATTTTACAATACAGTACAAGGGTTGGAAAGTGGCTGCTATTTTTTATTCATAATCCTAAATACTACGTTTAATTGGTTTAAATAAATTCTAATTCGTTAATCCTAAATGGGCCTTAATCAATAACTACGTATCTATATACAATATATACAATTTGTTTCCTTATAACTACTTGCTAATACCTAATAATTCTAAGCTAATTCTTAGGCTAATCCTAACTAATTCTAAAATAATCCTAAAGCTTAAATCTAGTTTTAATTACATATTACAATGTTTGTAGGTTGAGTTTTTCTTTAATTTAGAGAATTTAGAGATGAATTGGAAAATTTGTAGTATGTGTGAAATATATCATTTTAGAGGGGGGTAGTGCTCGTGCTTGACGTGGGTTAGGTTGGTGTTTGTTTTTGTTGTAGTTGTTTGGTGTAAGTGTGTGGTGTGTTGTGTGTATTATGGTGGGTTTGAAATATAATATCAGAAGGGAGTTTTTTAAGTTTGTATCTAGATTTTTTGACGAAATATTGTGTGAAAGTGCTGGAAAGTTGGGTGTAGATGTGTGTTGTGAAGATGTGTGTTAATTCTCTCCGTGCAGACGAGCTTGAGTTCTGATAGCTCGTGTGATCATTTCGGCTCGATGTGTCTGTATGTGAGCTTCTGTGTTAGATGCTGACCTGAGGCGGGCTTAAAAAGGCAGCTCTGATAAAAGAGTGTTCCGCACGCGTGAGCTTTCTCACGGTGGTGGTTCCGCTTGCGTTGCCCAACCTCGCACGCGTACAGCCCCGCGCTCCGTACACATGCAAGATAGCAGTCGAATTTTTAGTGTGTCTTTAGTATTTCGTGTTCTGATGAGTGGCATGAGCCTGCCCTGGAGCGCTTGGATCATGTTTGTGTGTGCTGCTTGTAAGTGTATTTTTCCATGATTACCCTGGTTACTGAATATCAAGGTACTTATGCTGTATGCCTCTTGTAGCTCTGACGCGTGACTCCACCTCGGCGCTAAATCCTCGGGATTGCACTTCTGGAGCGGTCTGCTCGGTCCCCCGCGTCGCCGCCGTGTCGCCACCGCGCCCGCCGCCTCCTCCAGCAATGCTCGCGAGCACGCCACGCCGTTCCCAAATACTTCGTTCTTCACAGTACTGGCAGACAGAAATTTCATTCGGCCTATCGAAGAGGTGCTCGAACACTCGTGTCTCTCACGCAACGGGAGCATTAGTGTTCACGATTAATCTTTTCCGTACAATTCACCAGCGTTGTGAACGACGCCTGGTTACTGCACTCGCTCGTTGTAAATATAATAGTACAAGTCTCAATTATCCACTTTCCGCCCCCTTTCTACCCAGGTCGTAACTTGGCTGTTACTGCACAGTCCTCACTATCACAATTGTTACTATCCTACGTTTACTCAACGTCTCTATAGTTGCTTGCACTCGTCCATGTCCACGTGTTTACCACTTACTACCGACATTATTCTGTAGCATCTCTGTTCTTTCACATTACACACGCATACTTTTTAACTCGCTATAACCACAGTTGCCTGTATCACTCAAGCGTCTACTCACACGATTCTTAACTACTTTTTCACACCACACTTTCGCTGATTTCAGATAATTACATCGCCCCTCTACCATCTGACCTCCGCCATGTCTGGGCGTTCTACCTCTCGCCACTCTGGCCTCTTGGCCCGTGCTCGGTTCGCGGCACTCGGTTCCTCCGCTGAGCGGGCTCCGGGCCCCCCACCCCCCGACTCCGCCGGCTGGCCAGCCTGTGCCGCGCAGTTTCAACCTACGAATTGGGCCGAAAGCATTGTTATCACTGAGATGATAACAATTCGTTTCAATATATATATTAGTGAGGATTTAAAGTTATAGAAAAGAGGTCCGAGAGATTTGAGAGGTTGCTGCACCCTACCACAGAGGATAGTCCTTATTTATAGTACTTCTAAAGTAATAAATCATTTAAAAAAACGTATAAAACGTGTGCGGGAATGAGTGTCAAATGGTTGCTACCTCACAGTTTGTAACACCAGACGCCTATACTTTCGTGCCTTCAGCGTCAGTTGGCTCAGCCTATGTTAAAATACGCCAGTAAATAAGCCTTCTCACGGCGTTATTCCATTGTGCCACTCATCTGTTGGCGTCGGCGTTGCGCGTCGCCGGAGCAGAAGCGCGGCTCGTTATCCGCCCATCAGCAGCGGTGGTGAGCGCCGATCAGCAGGCGCTGCGAGGGGCGCGCGCACGCCTCTTTCCAAACAGCCGCCGCCGCCCACGCGCCGCCCCCGCCCAGCGCCCGCCCCAAGCGCTACCCATTAGCGGGATTTCTGCACGCCTTCGCGGGCAGCAACTACAGTGCAATCTCCATAAGTTAGCGCATGCGCAGTTCAAGGTCGCATCATCAATAGGCAGTTTGTAGCACGCCACAGCGGATAGTCTTATCGATCATCTGCGCATGCGCAGTTCAAGTTTCGTGTCTCTTTGTGCATCTGCGCATGCATAGAGATCGATAGTGCGCAGATATGGCGTGATAAAACTCTCTAAAAGGAAGATTTTGCACACCTGCTTCGCCGTCAGCAATCGACTGACACGATCGTCATCAGCGACTGTAATCTCGATCTTCTGCCCACGCGCAGTTCAAGGTTCGCATCAAATAGGGAGTTTATGCACGCCCATAGAGAACAGTACTATCGATCTTCTGGCGATGCGCTGATGCACTATAGTGATGCGAGACTTGAACGAAGCGCATGAGCAGAAGATCGATAGTGCCAGTCCGCTAAAGCTGGCCAATCTCTGGATAGTGCTTCAACGTTCTAGGCTGCCCCACAAACTCCCTACTTTTGTGCATGCGCAGACGAGCGAGATTGCAGATCGACTGCTGTCCGCTACTAAGACGTGCCACAAGACCCCTCAAAGGGATGCACAAAACACAGATGTAACAAAAGTGATGCGAAACTGAAATGCGACACGAGCTGAAGATCGATAGTGCTTTCGATTGCTTTAACGTTCTAAATTGCAAAACGTCCCATTGCAGTCGGCGCGACCTCGGCATTATCTCCGACGCCCTGCGTCGGGTGCGACATCCCCCCCGATGGCACTCAATATTGCCTCGTGCTACAAAATTAAAACATGGATGTTGTAATGCATCGACAAAAAACATCGATGTTTTAAGTTTATTACTGAATTCATTCTATTTAGTTTGAGGTTTATATTCTTTATTTTTATTGACAGCCAAAGAAAATTAAGTACACTTTAATAACACATACTGGCCCACTAAAATTGCATTTGCTACAACACAACTTTTGGAAGACGTTTTCCATCTTCAGGTACTGCAAGAATATTATTTTTTAATGAGATGTTTTCAATAAAGATACTGTTATAGTACGTTTAAAACATTATAATTTTAAAATTACCATCATCATTCTCCAAACATTTTATCAAGTTTATTGTTATGGTATTATTAGATGAAGTGTCAAACACTGAAATTAAAATTATCATTATTCAACTAAAATAATTTAAATTTCTATAAATATATTTAGGGCCGTCACTCAGAAGAGAAGAGTAGAGACAAACCTAACTTTGATTTCTTTCAAACTCAACAAGTGCCTCAGTATTAGATGATTTTTTTTGTTGTTATTTAAGCTGACATCAACTACTAGCGACATTGCCGACCACTATCGGATTTACCGTATTATCTATGCACGAGGATCACTGAATATGCGTGATGATAGGGGCTGATGGAGCGTGAAAGTACGACCACATACAACCAATGCCCGAGGGGACTCGAACCCGCGACCCCTGAACACAGATCACTACGGCTTTAGCGATCTGGCACGACGGGGCGAGTAGAGTGATATTTACTTCAACATAATTATGTCACGTCAAGCAGACGTTTTTTTCAAGAAGTCTGAGAGAGAGAACGTGGCCGATTCATGGCAAGACGCGAAGAGGGTTACGGAAGGAAGATAGACATGGTAGGGGAAGAGGGAGAATATTATTTAGCTGTCAGTAAAAAATAAGGAACATTAAACTTCAAACCAAAAAAAGTCAATGCCTTGAAGCTCTTTAGAATCTCTAACACTAAATTCGGACGCGACAACAGAACTTTAGTACTTGACAATGAAAATGTTTATCAATACAAATAATAAGAGCAATGAACAAAACTAACAATGAACAACCAGGATCATCTCAAAGAGCAAGCGAAGTCCAGTTCTCCGAAGCAAGAAGAAAAGGGCGGCCTTACGCCCACGGCTAAGATATTGACCGCCTCTCCAGGTGCGAAATATGAGGAAAGACAATCAATTCTTGGAGGGCATCGAGATCATCCCCCCCCTTCTCCCCAGAAACGATGCAGATCATCTGATATAATTAATATCTTATTAAACTCGTATATCATAATATTTTTCCTTTCAAGTAACAAGTTATAGGGGACCTCTTTCATCAAAAACTTTTTATTGAAATGACAGATATGATCTACAACCTTTACCACTGGAATGTCGAGCTGGCGCCTCGCACAAGATAATTTGAGGCGCGCTTGTGCACTCGCATGCGTCTCTTGGTAGATATATGGTACTATGCGCCTAATAGAACCAAAGATAGACCGTATTTGCGCCCATTTCGCTCGGGCATGTGTCTCGATGTCGGCGTTTAAGATGTGCCCAGCACGCGACGAGAAGAGCCCTTCACAATGATGAGGAAAGTTTTTATATGATTTGGAAGATTTTAGTGACGAATCATCTGAGATTGAGATTTTCGTACATAATTGTATGGGATTAGTAGGGGAATATAAAGTTCACAGAGGAAGATAGTACACAACAGCTTTTGGAAAAATAACAGAATATCGACACGCCTGATTGAAAACCTCATTTTGTTGATCAGTGGCCTACAAACAAACACCCAAACTGTGCTGTCTGTAGCAAGAGAAAAGTGCAGGACATGCGAAGGGATAAGAGTTCCTCTTGCCAAACACCTAAATATAAGCCAGCACTTTATCAAGCAGTGTGTTTCAAGAGATGTCACACTCTCGAAGATTGCAAAAACAGCGTAGTTTACAAAAAACATTTGCTATTTTCCACTTGATTTTTTGTTTATAAGCAAGTAAATATAGCAGGATAGTATGTGAAATGAAAATGTGAAACTGATACAAAAATGAATATATTATACTTCCTAGAATTGTCTACATTTTATTTGTATCAATAAATTAACCCAGTACTCGCACTCCGTCGCGCATTGAACGAAACTCAGAAACGACGTGAGGACAGATCATAGATCTGCGGCCATCGGTCGCAGGCTCCGCAGAATGAACTTCCAGGTTTTTTATTTTAATATTCTGTTTATTTACAATTTTGTTTTTTAACTTCGAGGTTACAGACAGACAAGCGGGAACACACGGGCCAGATAACGAAATGCAGCATCGCATGACGTGACTCCCAGAGCCGCGCCGTTGGCGACGCAAGGCGCGCGAGTAGACTGACAAGACTCATAACATACGCTGCGAGTGCAAAGCGTCAATCTGAAGAGTACATCACCTTATGTAATATGATGATGTTTATATCATAATAGAATCAGGATTTATGGCAATTGTTCTAGAACAGGGGTGTCCAGCAGGCGGGTCACCTTGCATCCGTTTCGGGCGAGAACATTGTGCGTCTAGATCATGAAACCTGTCGGGGCCCCAATACCCCTTAATACACAAATATGTCAAATTTAGATTTAAGGATTTTTTCTAGTAAATTCAGAAATTGGAAAATCATCCCATGTGTTTCACGGCGTTATCCTTGTTACGGACTGATATTACGCATGGTTCCACCCTCGCCAGTTTGAGAGCACCCGAGCAGACTGCCGAGAAATTAACAACGGGTTGCCAGGTGTGGATCGCCCGAGTAATGGAAATATGCCCGCAACCATATTAAAGGTTTTGGTTGTGCTCCTTGAGGCCTTGCAAGTTTGGACACACCTGCTCTAGTACTTGAAAAAGAAGAAAAATATTGTCGTCGAAAGAAACGTTGCACGTATTAGAGCAAGTGAAGATGAATGAATTTTAGAAATAACTCTCTTCAAATCAAAAGGGATCATTTTAATAATAACAAGATTTTTCATCATAGACAGTTCATTAGACAACCAACAATCAGACTCTCTTCTCACTTCATCGAGAGAGAGTGTGCTCGATGAAGGCAGTAGAAATAGCGTTCGTTCGAATCGTACACATAAACTGACTGTCGTTCACCATCCGTATATTATTCATATTTTAACTTTTACAAAATTATGATTATGAGAATTTTTAATTCATAAAGAAAACATAAAAAAATCTTAAAAACACCGAAATACAAAAATATCGATGTTTTAAAACACCGGCTTTAATATATCGATGTTTTAAACATCGATGTTTCTATAAAAAATATAGATGATCTGCAAAGATCGTCATCGAATGTGGCATCCGCACTCCGCATTGCTCCACCCATCGACGCCACCCGCCAGGCCCACTCCGCCCCAGTGACCTCCCTCCGTCGTTTGTTATTCCTTCGCCTCATTGTATCCCACCACATTTGTTCCGCTTCGTCGATGTATCATCTCAGCCCGGTTGATCCTCTTCCAACGGTCATCTCTTTGCCCTCCCCTCCCCCCGCAGCCTCATTCTGCTCTCACCCTCATGGAACCGCCTCCGACAGCGGCCCCGCAACGCCTTCCCGTAGCCAGAGTTGCGCCGTGGACTATAATTGTACGTCTCCGCGTGTTTTGCACACGTAATCACGTGGATGTTGCCGAAGTTGTGGATGTGGCTGTTGCCGAAGGCTGTGTTGCCGACGTTTCGACCATCTTGTTGTGGTCTTCCTCAGGGCTGGTCTGCCACGTCTGGGCAGCCAAGATCATTCACATGACTCTGGTCATGGAAGCCTACGACTTATTATACGTGCAGTCTACATCGTCTATCTGTTTTAAGTGTAGACTACGCATAAACAATGTAATCTGTGTAGACTATTTTATCCACATCAAATATCCAAAAAAGTTTATAATAAGTAGATAAGTAGCAATACAAGAAGAATGTTGAAATGTAAATAAAAAATTTTATTTCGATTCAGTAAGTCAAACAAAATATACCACTCATAAAGAAATGACAACCTCCGTAACCATTCTCAAAGAAACAGTAGTGACTTGTTTCAACTTGCCACATCAGATCACTCTGTATCCGACTATTTCCCAAAATGCAGTGCTCGCAAAACCGGCGCACAGAAATATAGGGCAAATCCCTGATCATTTCACCAACCTCTTCAACCCCCGGAAGAGAGGCGGACCCAATAAGTATCGCAAGGGGAGGACGGCAATCCCAGTCATGACTGTCACCGGCCCCATAAATATATTTTGAAGCAAACACAATGTTAACATGAAATTTAAAAAATGTTTTTAAAAATTTAAAAATAATGTTTATTCGTAATGGTAGTACTGTTTTGGATGTGATCCAATCAATTGTATTAATGCTTTGTAAAATTTAGTGTAATTATAAATAAATATTGACTTTGGAGTGCAACATGGCCCCTTGCAGATTCACCCACTGAGCCACAAAAGAGAGATAGAAACTGTCGTCTACATAGATTACCTTTTTTCTATACAGAATACGTTATCTACGCATGTATCCTTGTAGACGTCATAATATTGTGCTAGACGCCACATCGCTGCCCCGTAGTCCTCTACCCGCCCCCAAATATTATTCGCGGTCCTATTTTTAAACCCCGGAATTCGTATCACCGCTCCATATTAAATATTCGTTTATTTATTTATTTGTTCAAAAACAGTAAAAACATGTATATGACGTGCGGGGAAAGAAAAGTATCTGCGCACATTTTTGAGGGCCAGAATTTAAAAAAAAAATTGAATCGTTGAATTCAGAACAAATGAGAGCAGCAAGTTATATTGCTCATCCTAAAATCTAATAACCAGAAATGTTTCGCTCCCCTGTATTAGAAATTAAATGAGTCACAAATTGCATATAACAGTCCTGTTGACAAAATAATAACCCCCTCCCTACTCCTCTCGCATATATTATTTATAATTTTATTTTACATTTACAAAACAGTACAACGTTCAGCCGTGAGGCTCTTCAGAGTATTGGCCGCCAGCAACTTTGTACCAGAAAAGTGTGAAGGGAGGTTCTTGTTACCTCCCTGATAGTGATTCTCATGTGTTGTACCTTCAACCAGGGTTATTGCGAGGGAATTATGTTAGTGCAGTGAGAGGATTAAAATTAAAAAGGAAATACGATGGGAGGGACAGGTAATTGCTAGATATGTTCTTGCCTTATCTAATGTCAGAGAGAGATATTGAAGGAAAATATGGAATGGGAGTCTGTTTCTTAAGCGGGAGAGAGTGGGGGCTGATCTCGGTTCCTATTTCGTAAGTGACTGCTTCTTGTACATGATTTAAATTATTTCTTTTACCTCCATTGCCATTACCTCGAACTACGCAGGAAATCGACAGCGCCAGTGATGATTCACTTACTCATACCATTTTAGATGCCCTAGACTAACGGCCCCCACAGCCCGTCAACACACGCCGCTTCCAACAATACCACCTGTAAGTGAAAATGCTGCTGATAGGTTAACAAACGTTATATTCGAAATCACTGGTTGAGACATCGATCCCCTTTTTTAAAATCTTATTTAAACCTTCTAACTAAAATTGTGAGACAACTTTTGGCCTTCGTTCACGCGCAAAAGATTCATTTCCAAACTCAAACGGCAAAACCCATCTGATCAAACATTATGGAACATTACGCGACGTTCTGCTGCGCAAACCTACCAAACTAACCCCACCCTTGTTACTCCAACTGGAGAAGCATCTTCTCCTTCCGATAAATGCGATAGCTGGGAAATTACTTTGCATCAACCTTTACTTCTCATCCTTCTCATAATTGGCAACACGATAATCATATTCAAGAAGTAATTTCACAAACAGAAATAACAGTTCCTGAATGCCCTAAATTTATTTCACCAGCCGAAATTATTAAGTATTTCTTCACTAGCAACCCCGAAAATTATCAAATGGCCATGACCAAATATCAACATTTTTATTAAAACGCCTTCCTTTAAAGTAATAGTGCATATTACAGCAATATTTAACCGCCGCCTTGAGACAAACGTACTTCCCTGATAAATGGAAACATGCTCACATTATTCCCATTTTAAAGCCAGGGAAAGTACAAAATGATCCATCTAGCTATCGCCAATAAGCCTGCTACCCACAATGGGAAAGCTATTTGAAAAATGTATACTCTTTCGCCTAAATTCTTACCTCAGCTCGATCAATGCCATACCACCTCATCAGTTCCGATTCCAACCCCTTTTGTCTACGTATCATCAAATCTTACGCTTAACAGAAGATATCATCGAAGGATTCCATGGACCACAAGCATACCGCAGCAGTTTTTCTAGATGTAGCAAAAGCATTCGATACCGTTGGCACCCAGGGTTAATTTTCAAATTACGCAGTTTAGGTACTCCATCATATCTCTCACGCATCATTGAAAGTTTTCTTAATAAGCGTACTTTTTCTGTACGTCTCCCAGGAGAGCTCTCTCATCACCATTCACCATCAAAGCAGAGGAGTACCCCAAGGCTCCACCCTCTCCCCACTTTGTTAACGTTTACACATCGGATATACCAATCACTCAAAATACAGCAATAGCACTATTTGCTGATGATACAGTACTTTATTCTTCTAATAGAAATCTCGATTCTGCCGTGGAAGATTTTGCAACATCACCTCACTTTATTCTCCAGCTGGGCCAAAAAATGGCACATCCAAATAAATCCAAATAAAAGCCAGGCAAAAATATTCACCCTCCGTAGACCAGACGTCCCCCCCAAATCTCACATACCAAAACCAAAGCATCACATGGCTTCCTCACAATAAAACTGTCAAGTATCTTGGAGTTCTGTTTGACAAAAGACTTACGTGCAGCAAAATATTAAACACCGAATAGCTCTAGCGACTAGTAGAGTCCACCAATTGTATCCGATTCTCAAAAAATCATCCCCCCTACAGTTACATGTGGCTACTCACCTCTATAAAGCAATGATACGACCCATACTTTCTTATGCTTCCCCAATCTGGGCTGCCGCAGCCAAAACAAACATAAACAAAATTCAAATTTTTCAAAATAGATTCCTTCGAAACCATTACTAAAGCTCCCTGGTACATTCCAAATGCGCAATTACATATCGAACTTGGCATTACATCCATCCCCGTTCACTTCTCCCTCTTAGCCGCAAAAATTCTATCCTAAGGTATTAAAGATCCCATCAGCCATTCACTTTCATATTGGTAAACAGAATCCTCATCGAAAAAGACTAAAAAGAAAGCTTCCAAGAGAATTTTCGATCCCCCATAATGTAGAACCGATGAGTGGTTTCTCATGACATATCACATAAGCACGCAAATGCAATATATTTAAAACTAGAATAGTGTCTCTAATGTATCCGAATATTCATGTATATATTTCTTTCTAATGTATATATCTTATGCGGCTGCAGAGGGCCAATGGCCAAGCTAGAATAAATTGAAAAAAAAATGAAAAAAATGATTATCTTTTTATTGAAAAAATTATGTAGCCAGCTTTTTAATAAAGAAAGTAATTGGTTCTATTGCAAGATCTTTGTGAAGGGTCTTATTGCTGACAAACCAGGGGGGCATTTACTGTTATTTTTACAATTTTGTTTTGGAAGATTTGTAACGTATTTAATGTGGTTGGGACAGCTGAAATCCAAACAGGGCATGCGTAGTTAATATTGGCCAAAGAATTCTCGCATTTAACGAAACGAGGGCTCAAGAAAACGTGCGGGGATAATAATACGAACCGCCCCGAAACTGTTCATCAACCCGTCCATACCGTATTCCCCTCTCCATTCCATTTCACCGCGCATCATCCGCTCCGTTGAGCTCCGAAGCGCAACATCCACTCTCAACCGCCTCGCCCCGCCCGCAGGTGACAGGTGACTGAGCAAGACGGTGGAGAGCGCAATGAGATCCGGAACTGCCCTGACACGCATTCGCTCCCGCTCCCCTGACAGCGCTCTTCGCCCGTTAACAATTACGAGAACAATTGAAGGTTATGACGCGCCCACGGAGGTTCCGGCGTGACGCACTGGTATTCTTTCTTGCTGCTCTCTAGCGCTGAGAGCCGCACTTCCATTATTTCCCGACAATGCCGCCAGGACACGGTGACGTGAAGACGACGACGTTAAGACGCGTTTTGAAAACGAAGAGAAAATTAATAATAATTTTTTATATAGCAGCTTCTTCATCCGATTACAAGCTGTCATGGCAGACAAGTACATGTAATCATGATTCTCTGCATCATTATCCTTTATAGAGTTCTTTCCTCTATTGAGTTTATATTCTCCTTGCTGCTCTTAGTTTTCCTCAATTGTGACTGTATAAAATATTCATGTCTCTAAAGACCAAAAAATTGATTCCAGAAACACGAGGTACTAACTACTATATGTTTCATTTTGTATGTTGTTTTCATTTATTACTACGAATATTGTCAATACATGATTGATTTGTGCATCTGGGCGCATCGCCTCTAATATTAGTCCCGTAAGTGTAGTGTACGTTTTTGTCGCGGAGACGGCGGTGATGATCTTCTCGGTGGGATGTCGACATCCGGCGCCGACCCTGTTCACCAACCAGGTCTCTCCCACAGCGAGGCACGAGCAAGGAAAGATCGCGGGCGGCCCGTGGCCCGTTTGTTAGGGTACTGCTCCGGCATTCTGAGTCGATAGGAGAAATCACGGAGAAAACTATCGATCAGAGTAGCCGGCCGCTAGAATTCTTGAATTCGATCTAGCTATGTAGCTAGTGTCGAAAATTCGCCCGCTGTTGGAAGTCGATCCCTAGGACCTCCCGATCAGAAATATTAATAAATACAAAATGGAACCTTCAAAATGCAATGTGATCGCTTTATTCCGACTCTATGATATTTTATATTTTTTCTATGTTCCATAAATAACCTTAATTTTTCACTAGAATATTTTCTGCTATGTGGAAGATCTCTTCTTTATTACGAGCTTTATGGCAGTGCCTTGTGTTCGATCACTAAGCGCAAGCAACTTTTAGTATTCTGTGGGGTAAATATTTTACTTTATTTTTTAACGTCTTAGTTCTCAAGGAAGTTAAGAGCGTAACTAGTCTACGTCTAGTGTCCAATTTTCCGTTTATGTTTTGGCAAGCCATCCGTAGATCTGAATTTACTAGCAGCGGCTGTGTGTCGTAAAATCGAAGATGTGAATGATGGGACGAGGAGGGCTGTTCATCAGATACAAAGTGAAATCCTCTTTAGGCCTGATAATGTTTTACGAACACTACACAAACAAGCACGAATACAATGAGCAAGAACTGGTATGAATGTAGACATGAAAAATAACGGCACTGACAGTTTTTAATTTACGCTTTCTTCTGAGATTCTTTTTCTCGGAAATATTGCAATTCCCAGCAAAAAAAGTTCCATCGAAACGCATACAGGTGTAATATTAAACGACTCAACGTCTCAAAACAACTTTCTCGTAGATGCCCAACGCTTCTGAGTCCATTATTCCTTGTTCTCCCGACCGGAAAACCGCACGTTGCCATTTGCTTTAAACGGCTATGGCTCCAATGCACACAATACAGCTCACGTTACGGTTGCTGCATAGAAGCACGCGGCGCCTCGACATGACTGTTCTCGTTTCCATTGCGACAAACCGCGCCTCACGACCTCCGCCAAGAGCGGCTGGGTCCCACCCCGTTTGGCTTTGCGCTGGGGAATGTTTAGTACTACAGGAGGACCTCGCCAATCAGAACCCCGCGAAACCGAAATTGCGGATAATCCGAACAAAATTCGGGATGAAAGAAAAATAAACAAAATTTATGGTACCCTCGATGAGTAGAGAGTGTTTGCCACCTCGAACGTTCAGCTGGGCTGACCAGGTGGGGTTCGCTGAAGATGAAGACGCTTGATCTGTGTATTCAGCGAAAATTATATGAAGAGTACTCAGAATGGGGTTAATAAACCTTAACAAGACTGAGTGTATGGTTGTTGGAGGAAGTGCTACAAGTCTGAAACTGGATGATGGTTTCGGAAGTAAAACCCTGTCAGAAATTCACATACCTTGGTACAGAGATAAATGCAAATGGAGGCAAAATGCAAGATATTCAAAATTGAATTGCAAAAGGAAGAGTGGCTATAATATTCCACTGATATGGAAAGATAAATTAAGCAAGAGTATAAAGAGAAAATTGTATAAGACCGTTGTAGAGAATATTGCACTTTATGGGTCTGAGGTATGGAAAGTAACAACCTACTGGTGCTACAGAATGGCACAGACTTTCCCGTATTAGTTTTTCTATTTGCTTGGGTCTTTGCTAGCTATTCGGAATTGCCACATACTCTTTCTTGCCAGCTGTCATCTATCACCGCAAAAGTACATTTTTTGTCATTTTCTTAATTTTTCGGTTTCCTATTGGTAGAACGAAAATATTAATTTTAGAATATTAAAGAGCACAAAAACCTAGCCCTAAATGGCAATTTTCTTTTAAAATTTGAACAGCGCCTGATCGATAGTGCTTAACGTTGGAGGTGTCAAAACTCTCTAATACTAGAGGCGTTCGGTATGCGCAAGTTATTCTTCTATACCATAATCCCAGTGTTCAGTACGGCGGATGCGTAACACAATGGATTCGCCCGTTCACCACGCCGCATGCGCACACGAACACGACCGTCATTTTGTTCCAGAAGAGAGTCGTTTCTGAGAAAACTGTACTATTCTAGTGGTAATATTTTGTTGCTGTCTGCAATTTTCGTCAATGCAGAGAGTTCGCCGAAAATGGGACCAGCCTCAGTCTATTTGTCTTTCTCTTCTACAAACGAGGAAACAATTAGAAGAAACATTTGGAGCGTTTTTTAAGAAAATAATTGTTAAAATTGTTACAAAATGGCCAAAAGCAAAATTACACAAAAACTACCCGTATTTTCGTATAATTGTACATGGCACTAATTGAAGATCTGTTTTAAAGAACAAATTTCATGAAGTAAAAAAATTGTATCAGTATAGTAGTTTCAGGAAGACACGAAACAATTTTGAACTTTTCAATTTTTTCAGAGATTTTAACGAAAAGGAGATCCACGCTAACCGAGGAGAATGTGGAGCCATTTTTGAGAAAATTTTTAAAATGTTGCTGAGGCTTCATGTAAAGTACCCACAAAAATCAAAATATTCATGTCAAACTCGTAAGGTATCGATTTCGTTCAGATCGTTCGGGAATATCAATTTTGGAGAAAATCGGTTAAACTGTTCAGGCGCTGGCGTTAACCACAGACGGACAAACAGGTGTTTTGCTGCCAATCGATTTTTCGGTATCAAGGACCCGCAAAAATGGATTCTGACTATACAAAGTGTTAGATAAAGTAATTTACTAAATATATAAACAAGATACATCCAATATACAAGAGATTTTTCGGTTGAAAATTCTCCGCTTTCCGGCGCAAGATTGCGTTAGTTCTTCTTACGAAGTAAGCGCGAGAAAGTACAATCCCTCTGTCCTCGCGATTGTTTGAGACTTGGCGGCCCAGCGCGCGCTTCCCCCTCCCGCCGCCGCGCCGCGGAGCGCGACCGTCGTGGGAAGGCGATGGCTATCGCCAGGCGCGGCCGCTCATCTCCCGCCCACGCGCATGCGCGCCGCATCGCGATGCCTTGCCAACGCCCCGCGTTCGATCCTCCGCGTGCTTCCCTCTCTCCAGCGGATGGTCTTCTCAAGCATACACGATTTTGGGCTGGATGTTCTTTGCTATTAAGAGTTTGCTCGAGTTTGTATTTCAGCTGGTTAGTCAAGTGTTATGTCAATGTGGGAAGCATAATGCAATAATCTTGGACTGGGAATTCTATTTCTATGTTACGTATGTCGTTCATTATTTTTTTTTCATATTCCGTTGCATACTGTGTTCATATCGCAATTTTTAACTCAAACGAATATTCGGTGTTACAAACTGGGGTATTGCAATAAGCAGTGATTGATTCTAGGTATAAGTTGTTGTTTTTTTTTTTCGGGAGAAAAGTGTTAAGCGTAAATATAATTCTACTGCTTTTCATAACTTCTAAATTTGTTTGAAAAGGAATCGCAGAAAACGATTATCTTATGTATTGAAGATATGTCTTAAATTTATTTGTATGTGAAGGAAGATATTTTAAACAAGATACAATCATCCAGGCTGGACGCAATAGTTCCCGTTTTCGTACTCAACATATTTTCAGTACTTTTTGTACTTTTTGGATATACTTTTCATATGCTCAATGTAGAAGACTGCATTTATTTAACCTATTTTAGTTTCATTTTCAAGACATTTTATAATCGTCCGATGTGAATGTGAAACAAAATTCTATGGTTCATTAGCGATCAAACGGCATATAATGTATTAATTGCCCCAAGCCTATTCTACTCAAACGGTGATACCATTATAAAATAATAATAATAATAATAATAATAATAATAATAATATAAAACAATTCTACTGTCAACATAGACTAATAAGAAGCAATTGATTACATGTAATTTTATCTATTGACATTTTTAACACCCTGCGGGAAAATCTCGAGCACCGTATTATCATTTACCCCTTCATGGTCCCCTACAATTATTCATCCAGTAGAAGACAATAACAAACCCCTCATTCAGATCATCAAACGCAGGAAACGGGCGAGTCGACTCCCCTGCACTCGGACGACTCCGCTCTCATCACATCGTCATGCACAACAAAAGTAACGCATCTGAAAATCCGCAAATCGTACAATGTTATTTCATCAATTCTAAAAATACGAGCATTTATTATCAATGAATAGTTCAAGCTAAATTCAACAAGTCTTACTTGACGCAGGTTGTTCTGTATATATTTCTATATTACATTTTTTAATTATTTTGTATTTTATGTTATTGCATTCTTTTGCTATTGTGTTACTATGTTATACACACTTGTTGCGTTGTTTATATTGTATCTTGTACTAACTACTTTATGCTATTAAAAGTTATTTGTAATGAAATTCTTTCCGATAGAGCTGTGGATATACACAGCAATTTGTAATAGGTTAACCCTGCAAACAAATTACTAATAAAATTGAATGGAATTGAAATAAAATCCACAATGTTTGATGCAGTGAAGAAATAGTTTTAGAAAATAGACTATGTTTACCGGTAAAAAGTTCATCGGGTTAGTCCACGAAGGAGTCGTAAGTGATTTGTGACAGAGGACGAAAGAAGCGGTTCCGCTAAAAAAAAGGCTGTTCCTTCGAAGTGACAATTCTTCCTTCAACGTTGATGTTTTTTTCTTGTGCATCGACGATAGTGGGGCGTGCGGAAGTTGGCCTCCTGCGAATGGTAGAAGTGACGTTGGGTAATCGCTAAGCAGCAGCGCCTACACCTCCCCCCCCCCGCGGCCTCGGCGCAGCGGCGCTGCGCCTGTTTGGGCGGAAGCCCGCGCCACGCACGCAGTGGCGCGCCGCCCGGCGCTAATGCATGTGCGCGTGCGCGGGAGGGGCGCTCGGGTGCGAGGCCAGCTGCGACGCCCGGCCTTCCTTCCCGCCACCACTCTGAACAGCACTGAGCCCTCAACTTGCTGACAGCACAGGCAGAGACAAATAAAAAAATTGTGAGGCCAAAACACTTGATACGTGTTTTTCTATGGATGTCGACGAGCTGAATCCGAATCTGTAGCCAGAATTTGCTCTACCACCTTCCGGTTTTTTTTTTCGCGAATAAAACAAACTGGAGTGCAGTGGCGCAATTCTGGCTTCAGATTCGAATTTAGTGCGTTCACATACGTAGAGATACAAGTCTCAAGTCTTTGGGTCAGACAACGTTTTTATTTTTGTGTGCCTGTGTAGTTTTGCTTGTGTTTTCTTTTATGCAACGACATCAGGTTCTACCAATGTAATGAATCTTGAAATGGGAAAATAATTTGGAAATAATGGGAACGCCATCCGATATATTAGAAGAACGAAGAGTCGCGACTGTTGATATGTTTCCATTAAAATCAAGATATAGATATGAAAGAATATACGGAATTTTTGTAAGTGAGGTGACAGAAATGATGTGATTTATTAAAATTACTCTTTATTCACAATCCTTACGTTGCCATTAACCTCTCTAGAATATTCAATAAAAGAAACCAAAATATAAAGTTGGAAGAAGTTAAAATTACCAAACTTACTAAATGATATTACCTCATCACATTACTGAATCCCTTTTATGGAAAGCATTTTACGTTTTGATTAAATATACCCCACAATTTACCTCCAAACCTACCACTTAAATCAAAATGGTGGCATCTTAGAATTTGATTCATTCGAACTACATCCTTCTATTTGTTCAATTGGCTATTTCGTAAAAAATGGAGATCAATGGTTCAGAGGCATGATACTGATTGGAAAAAGTGAAGAAGGCCTGCTCACCTACGTTTAGAGAAAACTAAGAGAAATTTACTGACATGTACAATACTGTCCTAGAGTTTTGTGATGCACTACGAACTTGTAGAACTAACTTACTACGACCACACATGTTGGGAGACCAGTCAGGAGCTTAGAGCTGGTTCCCGCTGCGACAGTGCCCCGCTTATGGGAGATACTTGATTGTGAAAACAACCGCAAGTCGCCACTTAGGTCGGCGCCGGATCTCTCCATCCAGCAGGGAAGATCGCCTTCACATCCTGCGATAGAAACGTGCATTTATTTACGGGACGAAGCACTGAACGTAGCAGTTGAAATGGCAGGAAACATGAAATAATCAATTTTTTTAGGAATTTTGCCCACCCTAGAATTCAATACTAGCAATGCCATCATCACCTGCTTTACATCAAGCAGTCCCTGTAAATGCTCACGATTTACAAACGTCAAATTCACATTGCCATAATGAATAATATCCCAATCAAGAGGAAACATTAGAACATATTATAAAACTCTGCCCAATTTATGAACCATTAAGAAAGAATGTGGTAAAAAATCAAAACATCCTGGAACTATTGAGACTAAATGATCAAAACAATATTCAATCATTTTTCCATTTTCTTAAATCTGTCTTTAATTTGCGGTCATTTGCTCTATTTGAATGAATTTACTGTATGTGAAACTAAATTGAATAACTAAACTGACGAAAAGATTAACTGATACTAATTTGAATGTGAATAAGGTGAATATCCGAGCGTTTAAAATATTTATCAAAGAAAATAATAAATTAATATTTAATTTTCTTAACTAGTTTTTTTGTAATTAATGTGTTTTTTGTGTTTTTATAATTTTTCTATTTTTGAGTAATTGTATTGATTTGACCACTTCATTGATTAATGATTTCATAACTGTATACTGGCGTATAATTAAGTTTCCATAATAGAATGATATTGAAAGTCATGGTTTTTGAAAAGTTATTGTAACACATGACCTGTGATCATGTAATGTAAATACACTAAGAGTTTTGTTAGTTTTATGTTGTTTTTTTGTAATTAATGTGTTTTTGTAATTTCTGTTTTTGTAATTTTTTATGTTTTTGAGTAACAGTACTGATCTGATTGTTTCATTGATTAATGATGTAGATAATTGTATAATGGCGTATAATTAAGGTTAAAGCCAATAAAATAAATATTCATTCATTCATCAAATATCCCAACGTGTCCTACCAACACTTCTTTAACTAATTAACTACAATTGTGATTTATTCCAAGAATACAATCGAAAATTGTACTGAAAATAAAATTATACCAACTATTTGTTTCAGACGTATATTTTATTGTCATATATTGTAACAATTATAAAGCAATTGTCTTAGTTACTCCTTTTTGCATCGTGACTGTGTAATATCCAAGCCAGGGAATTACACACAATTATTTTTAAAATAATTGTACCTTGATTGAGAGCCGTAGTCATTAACGTATACAATTTACTTGCAAAAAGTCCAGAAAAATTAAATACTGTACGTGTTCATCTTTCTATCCGTAATTGCATGCACGTTTGCTTTAATAAGATGATTATTGATTGTTATCAGTTTATGCGAAGTTCATTAATGCCTATCTTCAATGTCATTTACACACATCAAATTCATGTCAGTAACTTTGCGAAGCAATCTTTGACGTCGTTTACTCTAAGAATCTGTAAACAAAGCGCATCTCTCATATGAGCTGACCTCTTATTACATGATATCATGCAAGCAAAAAAATGAAGGTGCGCGTGCAACTGGATGTTTCCAGAAATACACGTGTTCTTGCAGTCGTTATCCTCGCTGTTGCCCAAGTGATGCAAGCGGGTGATGGTATCTGCTCCATGGGGAAACGGGTGGGTTAGGCCGGGGGCTGTTAACATTTTCGCCGACTGCTCTCGCTTTATAACGGATATTAGAGCTGTCGGAGGCGCCGACGGCGGCGGAGGCGGCCGCGGAGGCGGCGGCGGCGGTGGCGGTGGTGGTGGCGGCGGTGGTGGCGGCGGTGGCGGCGGAGGCGGCGGCGGAGGCGGCGGCGGAGGTGGTGGCGGCGGCGGCGGCGGCGGCGGCGGCGGATGGTGGTGGCGGCGGCGGCGGAGGTGGTGGCGGCGGCGCGGCGGAGGTGGTGGCGGCGGCGGCGGCGGTGGCGGCGGTGGCGGCGGTGGCGGAGGTGGTGGCGGCGGTGGTGGCGGAGGTGGTGGCGGCGGCGGCGGTGGCGGCGAAGGTGGCGGCGGAGGTGGCGGTGACGGAGGCGGTGGTAGTGGCGGAGGCGCCGGCGGAGGCGGCGGTGGCGGCGGAGGCGGTGGAGGCGGCGGTGACGGAGGCGGTGGTAGTGGCGGCGGAGGCGGCGGAGGCGGCGGAGTGAGGCAGGGTGAGGGGAGGGGGTTTCTTGGAACGCCCTGGCGCGGCGCCCCGCGGGGGCTGGTTCCGTTTTCGCCAGCGCAGAGTTCAGCGGTTTCCCATCGCCTGACCAGCCCCTTTCGCCCGGGCAACGGTAGTGGCGGGACGGCCGCTGCTATGCTCTTCGATTTTTTCAGTCACATCATCCTGTTATAGTATCGTCCTAACGGGAGCTTTAACGTCGTTACTGTAGGTGCCATCCAAGCTCCTGATTGGATGACGCCGAAACAGCTGATTTACGTCAACAGACCCTATATTTAAATCGAAATAGAGATTACTACAAGAAGGAGCCGCTTTGGCAGCTGGTGCTTGGCCACTGCTGGCAACCTACCTGCAAGTTATAACCATTGTCAGGGCGTTCGTTTACAGTTAGCTCATTTGCAATGCCATCGCCCTGCATGACATTCATGTTTCCCGACCCCTCATAGAATAGCTCCTCCGTCTGCAATGACGGAGAGGGATATGGATAGGAAACGCGCAGGGCCAACGCTGATATTAGAGCCACACATACCGTCACCAGACCCGTCACCGTCATCATCAGCCCCCCGTTACTGTCACCGTCATCGACATTGCCGCCACCGTCGTCATTATCATCTTCGCCTATCATTATCTACATCATCTCTCACTCATCATCTTGTGGTTAGGAATAAGAGCAGACCCTATGGCCTCAGCCTCGCCTTTAATAAAGATATTATTATTATTATTATTATTATTATTATTATTATTATTATTATTATTATTATTATTATTATCTCCGTCGTCTCCATCAACGTCTGCGCCACCGTCAACGTCTCAGTTTTCGTCCCTGTCATCGTTTCCGTCATCGTCTGAGTCATCATCTCCATTCCCATCTTCTTCGTAGAGACCGTTAATGTCATCGTTACCATCACCGCCAGCGTCACCGACACCGCTAAATACCTTCAATAGTCGTCTCCGTTCACGACTCTGTCGTCTTCCTCATGCATTGCCGCCAACATTACAACTGTTGACAGTTCTTCGGTCATTGTTTCTTCAGTCCTCGTCATGGCCGTCAGTCTCAAGTCGATTGTGATCCTATCATCACTGTGAATACATTCCTCATACTTGGACGCTGGATTTATAATGCCGCTACCTTCCCTTTTTTCTCAGTAACCGCACCAATAACGTCCAAGTAAAAACGCATAATCATTCACTATCCTCTGTTAGTGTTTCTATTACTAGTCTCATAACTACTACTATTTGTATCACACTTCGACCACTTATTCCTCTTAAACCAGATCGATCACTGCTTGCAATTAATCCTTATAACAAATATTTCCTCCAAACCCCAGAATCACAAAGAACTCCCAGGAATATATCGGATGGTGGATAATGGATTCTGATAATACGTCCAAACAACCCTGTCTGTCATTCATCGTTGTAGACACCACGCACATCCTGTTTTAATGTCGCACATCCTATTTTTTTAATTTTAATTTTAAATTTGTTTTAAGAAAAAGTGATTCGGTAATTTATAATTAATTCTTAGTTATCTTTTTCTTATATTAGGCCGGAAGCATTATCTTATTATACAGTCAGCTACGACGATTGTCGAATTGTGATTAAAACACATTTTCGTAATAAATTTTTTTCTTATTCCAGGAAACACTGAAACTGCGAAGCATAAGACCCTCGTGATGCGAAGTTCTTGAAGTAAATTAAAAATA
Organism: Acheta domesticus; assembly: GCA_031308135.1. NCBI lineage: Eukaryota > Metazoa > Arthropoda > Insecta > Orthoptera > Gryllidae > Acheta > Acheta domesticus. Next base: position 21,747 of record JAHLJT010007898.1, read on the forward strand.
ATGAGCCATTCATTAAATCCCCTGTGTGCGGCTCCATAGCGCCTCTGCTGATCTGCCGTTTGTTAATTCTGCTTATGTATGACTTCGTGCAGCCAGCACTTCCTCGTGTCACGCCAGGAGGCCGCGAGGCCCCAGAAAGAGATCCAGCGATTGCGGTCGCGAGCGAGGGCCACGGGAACGCGCAATCCGCAGATCTCTTCTCGCGCGCCGAGAGCCCCCCCCCTTCCCGGCACGCACTTCCCACCGGGCCGCACGCGTGCTGGCGTGCGTTGCCCAACGCGGCCGCACGCGCCGAGCCGCGCGCGCTAACGCACGGAGGCTGTCGCCGCAATTTCAAGAAACTGTTTGGACGCGCGCCGCTGGCGATCACTCGCGATGCTTTCACTCCGCGAGGGAACGCATGTGCACCCCTGTGCGTAATGCAACCTTGACTGAGTTGTTCGTAATATTACAACCTTCTTAGCAAACTTGAGTCTTGGTTCAGTCAGCGAAATTCATAACTTGTAATGTAATCGTAATTTTTAATATAATGCATCACTAAGTTGATAGTCGTGAAAATTTGCCCTCGAAGGGCAAATTTGCCCAACTACAGTTACTGCATGCTAAATAGTATACTTCATACACGCGTTGTAATGAAACTAGTACTGCTACAACAGCACATATTTTCTCGCATTGTTTGTAACTGCTTCACACTATCGCATGAACCAGGAAAAGTGTTTTCTTGCAGTAAAAATATTTTTCTGCACCAAGATTCGAACTCAGGTCCTCCGAAATAACTCACCGTGCGCTTTATCGCTACATCGAGCAGCCGCTCTGACGTACCAACTCGGGCAGATTCCTGAAAAATCTAATTGTCTTAACCCAATATTTCCAACAAGCAATTATCGAAAATTCAGTGAGATCAAAGAAAATGAGACCTGCACCGTTCTCTTAAGCCTCCCCCTATTGTATCCGTGAAAAAACAATTACAGAAAAAATTTGGAGAGATTTTGAGAAAAAAATTATAAATTGCATAAATTTCAATTACAAATTAAACAAAAACTACAAGTGTTTTCAAAAAATTGGACATGACCTTTTTTTAAGACACGATTTTTGTATCATGTTTCGTTTAAAGCAAAAAAACCGAACGATTTACGCTCTAGCGTTGACCGCAGATACGTTTTACATCAATCAATTTTTCGATATCAAGGACCCACAAAACATAAATTTTTACTTCCAAACGAGACAATGGAAGTAATGTACTATACACGGAACAGTATTCACTCACCTTCTCGCTACCAGGGCCCGGCAATAAGAATTTTTTCTGCTGAAAATTCGCCGTTTTTCCGGCGCACGCTTATAATACTCTCTCTTGTTAAAAAAGTTATTCGATGAAGTTAATGAAAATGCAAGGAGACCTCAACCAGGTCAGACTGACTGCTCGAGAAAATATATATTCATTTAGTAGCAAAATAGCACGGATCCGTGGATAAAAATGCGAGAAATAATGTGCTGTTGCTAATGGATCCCCCTTTTTGTTTTTTAAAATTTCAACTTCGGAATTGCAATGAGTAACATCAAAGATTCCGGTCTACAAAGTTCCATACAAACTCAATAACGTTTTCATATTATGGCTGAGTTTTCGGGTCTTGACCCCAGTGTGGTCCCCCAGAGAAAAATAAGAAACAAAATGCATAAGAAATATAACTAGAGTCCCTTTAAAAACACATCCCTTTTAGGCACACTGTTTGGGGAAATGCATGTGAGCATGCTGTTTCCCTTACTTCATTATCTGTGTTTTGAATTGAAAACCTCGGGGCAATAACATGGTATGCCACTATACGTAAGTGTTGACAAAAAGGCAAGTAAAGGTTTAGACATTGCATTCTACACATAGGGATAAAGAACATTCATTTATGAATTGCTCTGCCATCTTGCGGTAAGTCTTGAAAATAAAAGCCCAACATAGAGACACATCTATGGGGCCTCAAAATACACTAATATCTTGATTTCATGAGAAATGTGGCATAGCATGTTATAGCCCCAAGGTCTTCAATTATATATTTTAACGTAAATAATGTTTTACAAAACTTCAATAACGTAGTATACCAAGAATTTCATAAATATTAGCCGTTCCAAAACGCAACACTGAATAGTAATGTGTAAGTGCGGGCAGCTGTTTGCGTGGGGCCTTATTGCACTGTGACTTAAGCTGTGTCGTAAGCAGTCCGTACATGCCAGAACGATATTAGCAGAAATAACTAAATCGAATACTACTATTTTTCAGTCAAAATCGAAACTGAACGAAATTGTTTTTGAATTTTGTTCGAGTTCCTGGGTATTGAAACCGTAGACTCCTTTCTTATGGGCGGTGGCTGCATTGTTTTCTTCAACTTCTGCGCACATTGAATTTTTTAAGGTCGCTTTTTAACAACTTGATCATACGGCGACCCCTGTGATTGTTCAACTTGAGGGGAAACTCTAGAATGAACCCTCAATGACAACATGAACGCACACATCCCTGTCCGAGGCAGGATTCGAATCCGGGTCCGTTCGAGCTAAGGCAGCTACGGCCCTTCAGCCTTAGCGGCCTCGGCTCTCCAGGCCGGCACATTGGAATGAGTACCGTAGATTTTTCAGAAAAGCGAACCGAATCCTTCTTGTAAGCCGAAGCCTTTCGGGCCGACGGACTCCGAGCGGGCAGACGCCGGAGAGGTCGGAGTTGGGCAAGCGGACGCAGGTCTGCGGACCGGACCTCCCACGGCACACACACATACGCACAGACACAAACACGCATACACACACACACACACACACGCGCGCGCACACTCACTCACACACACGCACGCACACACACACACACAAACACACACTCACACATACGCGCACACACACACACACACACACACGCAGAGGCTCGCTTCCGCCCAATGGTCCGCCGCGCTCCGCACTCCGCCGCGTCCCGCCCCGACAAAGCTGCTGGGCGGCGGTGGGGAACCACAGAAATCTTCAAGAATTGTCATCAGACACACTCAAAACGTCGCAGTGTGATATAACGCCTCCAACTGATTTAGAAGATTCGGACACATAAAGTGAATAGGTAGTTAGTATCTGCCTTTGTATGTTCATCTAGTTATAAATAAAATGTACTCCATAACTTTTCTTTCAAAATGTAAACTAAAAAGCAGATATTTTTATGCATTTGCACTAACTCAGTTTAAGATTAATTTCGTTTAAATAAAAACGCCCGTACTTACGCTGATGTCAATTTACCTTAAAAATTCGAACGAATTCTTAACCCCCAGCCCCCAAAAACCTAGTTTACAAAATTCCATGCAATACGAACCATTTTCAGACTTTTGGCGAGGTTTTTGGAATTTTCCCCCATAGAGCGCCCCAACACAGCTTTCGGGCAGGGGTGGAGAAACTGCTGCTTCTGGAGGGTCGTGTGCGGCCTCCTTGAACGAGTTTTCATGTCGCTAAATGTCACGGCTAATCTCTCAACCTGGCTAATTCGCGAATTAGTTGGTTAATGTTGACACTGTCTTAAACCAGTGCTTTCCAACTGGCTGTCCGTCGGATCTTTTTGTGCGGCCCGTGACTACTTTAAAAAATTGTTTTATACCAACCAAATAGAATGCAATTGCACAATTAATCTTATTTTTATTTAATGATATTCAATTTACTCGTTGTATGTACATTAATCATCAAGTATGTTGAATGAAAGTCGTATCTAAGATATATTTCTTTCAGTATAATCTCAGTAGTTAGGGTAAAAACCATCTTAAATGACGGTGCGGCCGCGGCTAAACTACAATTTTATATTTGGCCCATAAGCCTTTCTAAGTTGGACAGCCGTGTCCTAAATGAATGGATTAAGTCCCAAGTAGGAACAACTCTGAAACATGTTTCGGACTTTTCCCGATGAAGTTCACATTAGCCAACATGAGTTGACCGGCGAAGATGAATTACTTTATTTTGTCGAGAAATAGCAGATATGTGATAAAATAAGATTGCTAGTGCGAAATTATAAGTCAAGCAAGAGGCAAAATACATGAAAGTTTGTTGTTTGTTTAATGTTGGCTCTTGTGACGCCTGGTTTCAAATGAGAAAAGGAAAAGCAAAAGATGACAGAGGATACTTCAAGGAATTAGAATGGCCTGCTTGTATTCATGTACAACAAACATTTGGAAGAGCTTCATTGAGCAAATGAAGAAAACTAGAAATATTACGTATTTCTAAGAAGACTCGTCGTAATTTGCAGAGACTGACAGACATGATGATGTAAAGAGAGAATATCAGAACAAAAAAAAGACCATTCTTTTCGCAGTTTACGTAATCAAGTATTTCAAGATCATACGATAATCATAGTTTGACGTCAAATATCAACAGCAGCTATCGAATATTTTCTAAGGAATAATCGTCTCGTATATTATTTCAGAAGTATACCTCCCTTCTGCGGCTCTCACACGCAACCAATCTTTATAATGAGGTCTCTAAAGAAAAGAATTTCACAGGAGACGTGACGAATTGCACTTTGACTTTAAAAATATGAAGAATTTGTTTAAAATGCATCTAAATATTCATGTAAAATAAAAACCGCAAAGCATGACAGGATTTTGAAACTATATCTTTAAATAACTCCTAAACAAAGCGTTTTAGGGCCTTTAAAAACTAAAATGTTGTGGCCAAAGGCCTCAAAGAAATGTGGAAAAATCAAACAGGATGAGCTCTTCTTGACCATTCTCTTCCATTTTTGCTGGTTTGACGCTTCTCGATTCTACCCACCTGTTCAGAGCCTGTAGAATCTGCAACTGTATGTAAATACTAAATTTTGATATTCTACGCGACTGACTGAATTACACGGGTGTACCACTCTGTTCGATAATGAAGCTAAATAAGAATAGTTTGTATATTGGCAAGAGTGTATTATATTGTTGTCAATTACAAGGTGAGATATAGAACAGGTGACGGAGGATAAGGGGGTTTGAAGAAAAATATATATTACAGGCTTAATATGGAAATGTAAAAATAATGAAGAGGGTGGGTACATGCGAGAGGTCTCGCAAGGGTACACTAGTACCCTTATATTCTGCAAGCTGAGACACTGCCTAACGGCGAGAATTGGCATTCCATCGGTCGCTCACTTTCCTCTCCTTCGCCCTCGGGAGCAGAGCCGCGCCGCC
>JAHLJT010007899.1:0-12244 GCA_031308135.1 Acheta domesticus
AGGACGGATCGATCGCTGGGAAAATCAACCGGGTCAATGAACGAACTCTCTGAATCACGGATTCGATCGAACGGCGGAATGCGGAAGGTCAGTTGGTGGAGAATAGTCGTGAGGCACGTGACGAAAGATGGCAACGGGAAGGTAGTGCCGGAGGACAATGTGATAGAAATCGGCTGTGTCAAGTCAAGGGGACAATAGGAATGACGAGCATTACGCATTATGTGAGAAGAGTGACTGAATGGTTATCGTAAATTCGATCTAAGAACTATAATAATAGAAATTAGTGAGGGAAGTGCAACGTTTCGTGGACACATGTGTGATACGGCGATCGTGACATGATGATGTGGAAATTAGCAACAGTGATGGTCATGAGAATGATTTCGGATGATCTAGTGCGAGCGGAGAAAAGATACGAAGAAAGAATACTTTCGTTACGGAGAGGGATTAAGACATTTGAGAAGAGAAATCACGCATCTAGTATTCACCAACCAGTCGATGCAATTACGTATGCGCGGTACAGTTGTGTAGAATTCTACAGATTAGAGCCGTAATTCCAATATTTGTGCAAAGGAGTTGGCGGCGAGACAGCGCCGGCGTGGGATTTATGAACTGTCCGTGAACACGTGCACGGATGCAGAGAGAGGGAACAAGGACTTTCGGCGGGCGTAGGGCGGAAACGCGGACGCAGAGCGACGGCAGGTGGCCAAGGTCATCTTACGGCAGCGGACATCGTATAAACGAGACGTCGCGTGTGGCGGCGAGCGGGAGGCAGAACACCGGAGGAAGTAAACCAGATAAGTTAACGAGAGTTACAAGTAAATATTAGAGGGCGGATGTGGTTTCTGCATATTCAGAATGCTCATTAGAATAATATAAAGAAAGTTTAACATTGCCTGTGACAAGAGTATACGATATGTGAATACAGAGAGAGGGAGCGGAGGACGTAATATTGTTGGGCGATTTATTAGTGCATGATTATTGCAATACACTGTAAAAATTGATGGTTAATCGGTTGTGCCGGGAGCTCCCGTGAATTCATAATCCGGATGATAGTATAAAAGGGAATAAGGAATGTATGATAATGAGAAACAACCAGATAAATATCATGTAAATTGGTTAGTTAGTTGTTCAGTGATGATCAGTAATAATTGGAGTGTAATGTTAATTGTTTCATTTTAATACATTCTGTTTTTGTGTTGATAAAATGTAAACCAAGTTCAGACATGCTTACCAATAGCATCCCCCTAAAAGAATTCCCTGATTACCTATCAAGGTAAGTACGGTCACATATTTTATATATATATATATTGAAACGAATTGTTATCAATCACGTGATAACAATGCGTTCTGGCGCATATTAAGAATTTGAACTGCGCGGCAGCGGCCGGCACACCACGGAGTCGGGTGCGAGGAACCGGAGTCGGTTCGGGACGAGAAACCGAAGGCCACGAGGCGAGACAGTAGCGGAGAGAATGTCATGAGAGGAGGACGTGCGGATGGTGCGGACTGTTAAACGGAGAGAGTAGTGAAAGTAAACGTGGTACCGTGGAACTGGAAAGACGTGGTGTCAAGCAAGTGAGTGACGAGAGGGGAAGTGCTTGTTGGGAAACGAAACGAGACGAGACTGGACATGGGATCGTGGTGGAGCGTTATCAGCAATGAATGATCTCCACGTGGAGTGGACGGAACTGGGCGGAGTGGTGGAACGGTGCACGCCAGCGTTCGACTTCATTGGGGGGCAAACTAGGTGACGGTCCGACAACTATTGCTGCCTGGGTTGAAGTCCACATGCGGATGCAGTCGAAACGTTGTGGGAACGTTTAGAAGCACCACAGCGGCCACGAATGGGATGGGGAGCGGCTAACGGCGACGGAGCATCCTCCGGTCTTCGAGCGCAGCCGAACACAACGAACATAACCCGAAGGGCGAGGCGGCGGACCGATACGTCGGCAGGCCGCGCATGAATAAGCGACCGGGGCGGCATCGCAAGACCCCCTTCCCCGCGCCGGCCTCTCACCGCGGCACGAAAAGGCCCGGACGCGGACGGTGCGGCGCTCGGCGCCTGCTCGACGGTGGAGGAGCGAGCAGGCAGTAACGCAAGTCAGGTTGGAGTATCACTAGTAAAAGCGGCTGGAAGGTTGGGGAGGGAGGTAAGTAGCCCGTGGAGAACATGATTTCGTGTTGAGGCCCCCCCAAATATTGGAGTCATTATAGGAAGTGAAGCCCCGGGAGGGCGGAGAATAGCGAAAGGGGTTGTAGTTCAACACAGGGGAAGAACAGAATGAATGCTAGTATAAGCGCCAAAGGCACCAAATTTGTAAAACAATTATTTCTGTAATAAAAAAGTTCTTGTTAACCACCATTTCTAGTGTGCGCGTGATTTGCCGGAGCCCATTCCCGGACAAGAATCCCTGTCCCCTTTCTTTCTTTCTTTCATTCTTTTTATTTTTGTACAAATCTTAAGCAGAGTCTATCCACGACTCGTTTCAATATATATATAGTTGTGACCGTACTTACCCTTGTTGGTTTCATGAGTACACATATCATAAATTTTTGTGATGTTTATTTTGGGCACAGGGGTTCTTGAGGGGGGTACTTTAATCATCATTATCTGAATTCAAAGAATCTACGTCACAGAAACAGAATTTATTAAGAAAAAAACAACAAAACATCTTCACATTACTAACATAATTTACATCATTGACCTGGTCGCAAATTCTTACTGAATACAAACTAAATGGTTTATCCTATACGTCTCCGAATATTCCTATCATTACATTTATCATTTCCATTTATATAACCTCCATTTCTCTGGAAACTGCATGCCATTCGTGAACCACCACAGACACCATTGCTCTCCTTACTACTCAGTGAGCACCCTGAACTGGCATTTTACTCGATTACCCCTCTATTTTGTTCATAATTATTGTTACTTATCTGCCCTCCACAACCGTTGTCTTCTACGCGACGCGATGCCGCGTGTCCGCTCGTTGCCGAGAGGTGACCTTGGCGCCTACGATGTTCTGGTTCTGCCTGCCCACGTGTCTCCGGCGGCCCGTTCCCATGCACCGGCGTCGCCCTCACCACAGTTTCCTTCTTCACACGACGAATTTACTGTTCCAGCTCACACGGTCCTGTAATGTAATCCCGCATCCGCACAGCTACACCGACTATCACTGAACAGCATCGCCCACGTGTCCGTGCACTGTTCTCTTCTCTCGTCAAATTTCGTGATTATTCCTTCCAAATGAGTTTACCACAATCCTTACTCGCAATCATCATTAAAGTCCATCACAATTATCCTTCCTTTCACACAGCCGTCCCGATTATTCTCGATTTTTCCGTACGTGCCCCCTCGCTATCTGTCACCATCACACCTCTGTCCTCACACCTCGCTGCTCAACTCCCAACTGCCCTTCCCCGCGGTCCGACCGACCAATTCCCACTTCCGGGCGCTCGTTCACGGCTCGGCCCGATTCGTTCCGCACGATTCATCAAACCTGCGCGCCACTTTTGAACGTTGTGGAGCGCCTATTATTTACGTTTTGACCAATACGGTCAAATATTATATATATATATATATATATATATATATAAAGAACGATTTCTGAATTACTTGACTTCCAGACGCAAATAGTGGTGTCGGCTTCCATTCTTAAATGACTTGAAACATATTTAGAGTTTTGAGGCTTCTTTGTGAGAGAGTAAAAAGAGTGAGAGTGAAGAGAGTAAAAAAAAGAAAGAGAGGATGAGAGAGTAAAAAGTACCCTTAAAATCGAAATTATAATTTACAAATTTGCGGGGCCTCGAGTTCGGCAGCTCGATTGTAGAATATAAAATTTTGTAGAAAATTCTAAAAACACATTAGAGCTGCGTGTTGTCGGACGGACAGACAAACAAAAAGACAAGCGGAGAGGCGGACAAACGGAAATGCAAACAAACGGACAGGTGGACAAACGGACAGGCGGACAAAAGTAAAGTCGGACAAACGGACGACTGAAAACGGACAGACGGTTGAAACGGACAATTTCTCGTAATCCAATTTTTCAGGAGTGAAGGAGCAAAACGTGGATTACACAACATACCCACACCTATAAGAGGACAGTAATTTACATCACATAGAAGCAAGAATTATCCACCTTTTTTCGGGACCGTGAAACTCACAATGCGATTTGTCTTAATGAAAAATCTTCACCTTCTGCTGCGAATTTATTATATATTTCATTACTACGATATAATACTACGTAATATGCGAGAATGTAAAGCAATTCTGGTTTCATAAAGTAGATCGATCATTTAAAATGTGTAAACTGTTTATATTTCAATTACATTTCATCACTTTTCATCATCAATTTACATTTTCATCGCTAACTTCATACACAGAATGAAGTAGTTAAGCGCAAATTATTCCAAAAAACAACGACGTCAAAAGTCTCTCTGAAAATATTCATTTAGGCCCCGGGTAATTCTGCAGCCCATCCCTGGATGACGTAATTTTGTTTCCACGTTGCTTGATACAACGCAGACATGTAGGTTTAATCCCTTCTGAGTCTTGTGATTGGAAAATTCTTGATCCACTTTCCACTATGACGATCGGCCAGAAAGAGAAGTACAATAAGATATATGCCTCTCAGAAATCTCATGAAATAATATGCATTTTATACAGCTGTTCTTCAAAGAATTAAAAGAGAAATTTAATAGAGGCAGGCGATTTTTATAACATTTTCTACAACGTTTCGAAGTTGAAAGGTTGAAAATGATGCTAAATATTTCTGCCTTCACCATTATATCACAGAGATACATAACAAGAGAATGAGATTGTTGAATAAATGCATTAAATGTACTTTAAGGATGAGTGGTTTATCAAGTAAGCACTCTCACCGCTTTAGGATGAAACTGAAATAATATTGATAATACGAATCTCCTGATATAATCTTTTAAACATTTTATAATTTATTTTCCTTAAAATAGAAAGCGAAATTCCACAAATACAATGCCAAATGTTAGATGTTAACAATTCAACTCGTGCAAAAAATATTGTGCAAGATATTTGTTTGGAAACAAAGAAGTTCCCTGTTTTCTAATAAAATTATTATACTTTTCAAGCTTGTGGCTTGCAGCAGTAAAATGTTGGGAACAAAAGACACAAGATCCACAATTAGCACAAGCACTGCTCAAGAATAAAACGTCTCTGTGCAACACATGCAATATATTAAACATTTTAACAAACACTAATCTTCATGAATTTTGCAATAACATAGTACAGTGTGTTGAACATACAATGGTTCTTTACACCAAGAATATAATTCTGTTCCATAAGAGGTGAAGAGAAAATATTTAGAGGGCGGTCGGTCTCTTCACAGGGGCCTTGTTGTCACATGACCTCACCTGAGTCATAAGCAGGGAAGCACTGAATAAGAGAAGACGTGGGTACGCGTAGTATAAGACCAGAAGGAATACATAAAATAGTTTACGTATTTCAGTCAAAATTGAAATTGTTTAATTGTTTTTAGATTTTATCGAGTTCCTTAGTATTTAACGAAACAACAGGCACCTCTCACATGGCAGGAGGCTGCATGATTTTTTTTTCAATTTTCGCTCGTATTGAAAATTATTAAAGTAGATCTGGAATAGCGATATTTTCTTTAAGTCTCCAGTAACTTGAGACTATATTTATATTTCCTACCTTAAAAGAGGACGGTATAATACTTTGTGGATGTACTATATAATGTTATCAATACCTTTGGACTTGACGACAATTTGGGTTTCGTTTTTCCATACATTTTATTTGGAAAACTTGGGAGAATCTGTGTTTGCGGAAACTACTGCGAGTATTGTCAGAGAAGCTTTGCGGAACTTCGCAAATAAGACCATTCCCTAACACAAACGACACCTCGAGTCAGGCGTAGTAAATGCAAATCCAGAAATCTCTGTTTGCGCTCTGAAACACGAGCTCTAGGGGAAAGCAGCTTGCTGCTGCCGTTGGAACCTGTTAGATCGAATACATTTGCAGCATTCACCCACTTTCTGAAGGCAGACGAAGTGACGGTCTCGTCTCTCTCGTGAAACATGTTATTTCTCTCCTTTCAAGATTGTTTAAATATTCACCCACAGAAGAAATAAAATCTACTTTTAATTCTAAAAATCATAAATAATATGCATTTTGTTGTGATCCAATTTGATCCTCCCCATGGAACCAAAACTTCTAGGCTCTAGATAATAATTTCTACTATTCTTCTGGGAGTTGATCTCTACAGTAGATTTCATTGTTTCGTCTAAAATGTCTACGAATAAAAGGCAAACACGGTTAAGGATCAAAGTGATAACAACCACACAATATTTTGAAAATTATTTAATATATTTTTATGTACTTATCCAGACATTTCGGGAGTTTTATCAAATCAAACGCCTTTTTAAATCGATAAAACATAAAAATACTTCTCGACCTTGATCCAAACATTTCTGTACTAAAACTTGAGTGGCAAACAGGGCTTCTCGTGTACCAAAGCATTTGTAAAACCAATTGTATATTTCCTATTTCAACTTCTATTTTTTTTTCCAATATACGAGCATGTATGATGCGTAAAAATATATTGAGTACATGGCTCTCAAATTATTTGTCCGATAATTGTCACAACTTTATGCCCTAGCTGTCTTTGGAAGCATGACAAATACAGTTTTAGCCCATCAGTAGGTAGAATACCCAGTGTCATATATATTGTTAAAAAGGTTTGTAATTTTAGCAATACTCGCATCGTTCAAAAGTTTTTAAAAATTTTATACGTTGATGGCATCCAAAACCTACAGCTTTGCCATTTTTACTAGCAATAATGGCTTTTTGAACTTCTTCCTTGAGATTGTGTCCAGTTTTCCGTCTATTAACTCAGGCAGTGCATATTCTGGATCATCATCAAACAATTTTTCTATGTAACTCTTCCAAACATCACATTTGTCGTCTTTACTAATTGCAGCATTCCCATCATCCTTCAGAATCTTAAGGCAGTGCTTTCTTCTGCATGTATTAGTAATTTCTTTGATTTTTTTATGGAGGTTAAAGTCATCATGCATCGTATTTAACACTTCTATCTCCCTACATTGTGAAGCACACCACTTTGCTTTCGCAGTTCGGATTTTAGATCTTATCTTCTTCTGCAATTCCTTGTACTTCTCAAGATTACACTTTTTCATCTTGCGACGACTGTTTCATCAGTGACATAATTTCATCGGTCATCCAATTCTTGTGCGGCTGTTGCTCTTGCAATCAAGTTATTTTCCGTAACTTCATTGAACACTTTTTTAACTCCTAGCCATGTTTCCTCTATACTAGTCTCCTGTATCTTACATATTTCTTCATTGAGCTTGCAAAGGTTTCTTGGGCCACATCATCGGAGTTCAACAATCTTAAATTCAATTTTCCTGTTTGCATTATGTGATGGACGTCTTTTTAATCTTCCTTATATTCGCCACAACAGGATTATGATCCGAGTTAATATCTCCGCTCGGACATGTCTTGGCCCTCTTCACACAGCATTTCTAAAACGTTTATTGATCAGAATAAATATATTTGATTACGGACAATATTAGTGTACTTGTCTTGAGGAGATATCCAAGTATATAATCGTCTTTTGGGCAATTTTAACCATGTATTTGCAACCACAAGATCCGAATCTTGACATAACTCGATTAATAGATCACCCTCTATAATTTATAACTCCAAGTCCATAATCTCCCACAATATCAAGAACTCTTCCTTCCCCTAATTTTAGCATTAAAATCTCCAAGATAGATGTTGAGATCTTGCTTCTTTATTGATCTCGTAATTTGGTTAATATCCTTATAAAAACTTTTCAATTTCACTATCGGGTTTTGTCAGCAGTAGGAGCATAGACCTGGACTATATTGATATTTATTGGATTTCCTTTTACTTGCAGGAGAATGCATCTATCTGAAAGTGGGAAAAAGTTAGTTATTTTTTTTTGCTAGTTCCTTTTTTATTACAACAGCTACCCCATTAGGGTGCCCTTTAGCATTGCTTTCCAGAATAAAACATCCACAACATCCTCTCTTATACAATTACCTGAGTCTGGCCATCGTACTTCGGAAATACCAAGTATATCAATATTCAGTCTTTTCATTTCAAAATTAGATTATCCAGTTTTCCTGCTTCATACAGACTTCGAACATGCCATGTACCCACACGCACCTCCTCTTTCAAAATTGCGAGTCCGGAGACTCTTCGCACCCCTGTCCCATTTAAGGGACGCCCGGTAACTCAGGGCCATTTGTATGATGCACTCGCCATTAAGAAAAGTAGGTGGAAGTGGACTTCCTCGGGAGAATAATGCGATGGTTTCCCTGCTAAATGGGCACTACACACATACAATTCTAAAACATCGTTTATAAGTACGAGGTCTTGCTCTCCTTGCTCATGCAGTAAAGCATCGTGTTTGGTCATTTTTAGATCCACAGGATGATGAACTATATAAGAATGACCATCAGCCTAATTAGGGTTTCAAGAATTCTTAGCATCGTGTTCACTCTGGCCCACACAAGGGGTGGGTTACAGCGAAACCAATTCAACTACTGCTTTTCCTCCTGTCAGCAAAACGAATTTTACTGCTGGGTCCCTTTGCATCCTAAGAATGAGGCGCCTCCTAACTTGCTCGTAAAATCGTAAAATTCAACAGACCACGTGTCAAGGGACATAAGTAAACTTTTCTGAACATCAGTCACAATACATATCTTGTAAAATGAAGTGCTAGAAATTTGTACTGTGGAACGTCTGTACATTGTGAAACATGAGTGGCAGTCACCGTGCGAGATAGGTCAGATGTTTTCAATCCATTTAATCTTTCTGATCACGATTTTAAGACGAGAAAATCTTAGAACGTGTAACTTTAATTTTTACTGAAACTTGATTTAAGGAGTCATTAGATTTGCGAATTTGTGATTCATATCGGAAAATTATTTTTTTTCTCTCGTGATCAAATGTACAATATAAAATATTTAAAATATTTGCCTCCTTGAAGATTTTAGAATCCGTGCAGAATGGCACTTTTTTGCAACGTCGCATGATAAAAAAAACATACGATGGCTTTAAGAAATTTGCAATCCCAGCCAATGTACAAGAAAATCAAGATACTATTACAACGCCGAAGAAACTATTTGATTGGGAAGAAAGAAGATATTTCTAATATTTCGTTTATTATTTTTTTCTTTGGATACACACAGTCATCACAGTGAACATCTAAATTCTAGGAATCAAAATTTAATGCCAATATCATGAACTTTAAACATACATTCTTTCACTCCTTTTGCCACTAACTGAAGGTTATTTCGTACAGACAGTAAAACAGAGTGTATTTGAAGTGAGTTGGTGAAAGACAAGAAAATTTCAAAATGTGAGTCAAAACGTGAAAACTATTTTATTCCGTCATCGAATAATCAAATATAATCGTGAGGTGAACCACCTCACGAAGTACTTCAGTTAGTGCATCCAAAGGAACTGCCGCGCCGGCCCGAAACGTCTGTTGCAGCAATCTACTACACACTGTTCGTAAAAGAATTGTATTTCTGAAAGTTGCTGCGATCCCACTTTATTTCTGAGCTGTCATCCAGACTCTTCGGGGTTTATAAATTTTGTTTAATTTTTTAGCTCAACCGACTTTATAAAAATATTCAATTTTCAAATTTAAAAAAATGAAAAATTACGAAAAGAAATATTTTGTAAACAACTAAAAAAACATGTTTTTTACTTTTAATTGGAATCGGAGCGGAGTTTCTATACTTAGTGTGTTCAATATGTGATACTTTAATATTAGTAATGCAAGTCATTTTTAGCAGATTTAAACAAGCAATATTTTTGTGCGAGTTTGACGTGGAATGCCCTTCTCTCGTCTTCAGGTCTAGAAGTCACGTTTCTAACGAACGTTTTCTCCTCGCTTTCCCAGAATGTGTATCTTCTTCACACGCTTTGCATTCGTTGATGCTCTGCCACCCTTCACGAGACACTCCGTGGAACGTAGGCCTACATCTCATCCCCATGAATGTTGCCACTTTGCACCTGCCCAGCCCCGTGTTAGAATCTGTCAGATAGAATACATTCCCTGCGGTTGTCAGCGCGCCATGTCGATAGTGTTTAGCGCATCAACTCTCCACGAACATCCTCCCACCCAACGCCCTGCCGCTTTGCATCTCCCTCTGCTCCCTGCGTCACACACCTTTGCTTTTGCCCAGCCATCCCCCCGTCTCTCCACCCGCCACATTCAAGCCAGCCAAATCTCGCGACACTCCCTCCTCCTCAGCTCTCTCTTTCCTTCTCCTCGCGGTTCTTTCTCTCTCCCCCTCTCCTCACGGTTCTTTCCTCTCCCTCCTCACCTCACGGCTTTTTCTCTCCCCCTCCTCCTCATGGCCTTTCTCTTCCTCTCCTCACGGCTTTTCTCTCCCCCTCTCTCCTCACGGCTTTTCTCTCCCCCTCCTCCTCCCACTATTTCTCCTTCCCTCTCCTCCCGCCTCTTTCTCCTTCCGTCTCGCCTTCCATACTCCGCCGGGTCTATCTCCTTCGGGGTGGCTGCATGTGGAGGTTGCCCCGCCCCCTGTGGAAGCTGTTAGGGTGGCATACATTCCCGGCGACTGTCACCGCGCGCCGCCAGCGCCGCCGTCGACGTGTGAGCGCGCGATGCTCGTGGCTCGCGCCCCCTCGCAAAGCCCTCGACCGAGTCTCCCCGTCCCCCGTCCCCGGCCCCGCCCCCGCCCCCGGCCCCCGGCCCCCGGCCCCCGGCCCCCCGGCCCCCGGCCCCCGGCCACCCGGCCCCCGGCCCCCGGCCCCCGGCCCCCGGCCCCCGGCCCCCGCCCCCGGCCCCCGGCCCCCGGCCCCCGGCCACCAGTCACCGCCCGCGGCCCCGCCACCGGTCCCCCGGCCCCCGGCCCCCCCGGCCACCCAGCCCCCCGGTCCCCGGCCCCCCGTGCGCGAAGCGCGCAAAGGCGGCGGCGCGCCCCTTTTAGCGCTAACGGCAGCGGCAAAGCCTCTTGGGCCCGCACGCCGCGCTGGGGCTGTCTGCGTGCGTCGGCGGAGGCGCGGGGCCGGGGGGGAGAGGCGGCATGGAGGCGAGTGGCGTGGCGTGGCTTTGGAGGGGCGTTTGCCTGGTGTGGCGGGTTTGTGGCGAACTTAGAAGGGATGGCGGGGGTACGGCGTCACACGGCGCGGCGTGGCGAATTGTGGCTGGCGATGGTGTAACGGTTTAGCGTACCGACTGTTATACCCAAGTTCGCGGTTCAAACCCGATCGAAGCCATGGACGAAAAAATCCTTTGTACGCCCTTCCTTCGGAGGGGAAGTAAAGCCGGCTGTCCCATGTTAGTAGATTTTAACTGCATGTAAAAGAATCCTCAAGCCAAATGACGCCTATGAGCAAAATTCAAAAACGCTTGTTCGTCGCCCAAGGAATACTTCTTTCTCCTGTTAGTCGGCTAGTTGGTGAAAGGAGCGAATTTTGCGTCGTCAGACTGATGAGCCGGCCTCATGGCCTGAGTCTCGCCACGTAAAATAAGGTAATTCTTTCAGTTGTGAAAAAGCTTGTCGGGTGGGGCGGTGCTTGCGGTGGCATGACGATTTGTGAGTAAGCATAGTGGGGTTGACAGGGCGTGACAGGGATGGCGGTGCTTGCGAGAACGGACCTTCAGGTAGCGCGACGGGTCATGACGTTAGCATGGTCTAAAATGACGTAGCGGTGCGTCGAGGTGCGCCTGCTTGGCGTGGTGGGGCGTTGCCTGGTGAGGCGGGTTGTGGCGAATCGTGGCGGGGTTTAGTAGGATGGCGGGTGTGAAGTCACGTGGCGCAGCGTAGCGAATGGTGACGAAGCGCAAAATTCAAGGACGAAGCGCAAAATTCAAGGACGAAGCGCAAAATTCAAATTCAGTGACAAGGGTGAGGTGGATGGTGTGGGCGTGAACGAATTGTGACTATGCAAGGTGGGAGCGGGGTGGATAGCATGTTTGTGGCGGGGTGCGGACCTGGAGGTAGTGTGACGGGAACATGACGTAGCGTGGCTAGAGCAGGGTCAATGTCGCAGAGTAAGCCACGGGCTTAGCGGTGCGGTACGCTGTGTGTGCGCGGCCGGGGGGGTGGCGGGGCGGAGCTCAACGAGCGTTTGGAGAGAGGTGACGAAGCGAAAAGAGATGAGGCGGGGTCCACTCGGGGGGGAAAACCTAGCGAAGAGGGCGTGACGAAGAGATTGTGGGATGTG
>JAHLJT010007901.1:0-19283 GCA_031308135.1 Acheta domesticus
AAAGTAGCTTATAAAATTGGTGGCATGTTCATTTTCGTTGAACTTAGTGTATTTACGAAGATTGCAAAAGTTTTTAAAAAATGCAGCGTCCTTCCTGCGATTTCAATATGAAAACAGTAATGTTTGTATTAATGAAATCTTTTCTACAAAATTCAATTATAAAATAATAGAATATAAATGCGAGATGTTTTCGTGCAATTTTGATTGATTATTACAAATAATGCGAGAATACGTATACTGTTGTAACTTCACTAGTTTTTAATAAAATAAATTAAAATTCTGTATCACATTATTACTTTCTCGCTACGCTTACGCAATAGAGACAAAGTTACGTAATTCTGCACGGAAAACGGCAAATTTTCTGCAGAAAAACTCTATTTACAAGGCCCTGATAATTAAAAAGTGGATAAATCCAGTTGCTAAATTTAGAGAAAAAAATCTTTAAACACGTGATGTAGCCAGAATCCATATTTTGTGGGCTCTGATACCGAAGAATCGAATGACGGCAAAACATCTGTCTATTCGTCAGCCATCTATCCGTCTGTCCGTCTGTGAACGACGCTAGCGCAGCCTGCACAGCGTTTTGCACTTTCACTGACGTCAGGAGATGTGGGCGAGAAGCTTGGGGGCGAATGCGAAAATCAATGAAGGTTGGGGATGAGAATCATAGAAGTGGGCTACCAATTAGAAAGCGCAATTCAAACCTTAGCGCGTAAATTGAAACAGCAATCGGCGAGAACATGACGGTCGCATACAGTGCAAGTAATATTGCGTTTCGTATTATGTTGTAAATGTTTGTTGTCGATATATGACTCCGTGAAATATGATAGTATAACAAATTATACATAACTGATTTGAACACTAAGTATTATAATTGCTTCTAGGACTGTGATAATGTAATTCTCTTTGCTACGATGTAATCACCAATTTAGTGTTTTGCTGAACACAAAATTATGATACTGAATTGTTTTTGTTTGATGATGACAGCAATAAACTATTTTTCATTAATTGTGTTTCATTGAATAAGATGATTTTATCAAAGCTAAAACATATTATTCTTGAAAAATAAATAATGATTATTTTCTGCTCTAATTTCTGACAAGAGTGCATTCCATATTTCTAAAATCAAATCAACGAACACTATTTATTCATCGTTTACGACGTCGTATAAAAATATTTTAAGCCTTTTGCATTCTATTTAATTATGAAGACCATGATAATCTCATGATGTCCGTAAAATGACGTCACAAAGGTTTGCTCGTTGATCTCTTTTATTGGGGGAATTCTTTCATAATGGGGGAAAATGGTCACAAATATGTGCTGTTAAATATTACCCTTCTTGGAATTGCCACTTATCCTATTTTAAAGTCAATCTTGATGTGAGAGATTGCTCTTTACCTTTTCTTCATTTTGCTATGATTGGAGGTTATAACATTCCTGGTGAACAATCAACAACTTGTATTTTTTGCTAGTTAGAATTAAATAACAAAGTTTTTAAAGTAATGCTTTAGAGTCACAATGAGCATGTTAATGCTTTTGTTTATTATAAACGAAAATACATACACTGGTGGATACAAAGGGATTTACAGCAATACACAGAAGGTAAACATGAATTATGGCCCTTGTAACTTGAAATACTAACATCCTTTTAAACAAGTGGGCATATTATTTTGCAGCACGGATGTTCAATCTACGCGCCGGCATTCAATCTACGCGCGCCGTGTCGTGCCACGTCAGACGTCTCCCCTCCCCCCAAAGCCTCTACTCCCACTACTTGCACTTTCGGCGCTGTCGCGGGCAGACGATCAGCTCGTAAGTGCAGAATGCCCCGCGGGAGCAGTTCTAATGGCTAAATCCGTTCAGCCGATTTTCTCCAAAATTGATATTCCCCAATCGATCTCTCTGATATCACGGTCCCTAAAATTTGAACTTATATTTTAATTTTGGAGGTAATTTAAACGAAGATCCTAGGACATATTCAAAAGATTAAAAAAAGTGGGTATATCGTTTTTTATTAAATTTTGTTGTGAATAGTGTGAATGGACATTTAAGAGAATGGTGCAAGTCTCATGTATGTTGAAAACTGAGTTTTCGAAATTTGCAAAAATTCAAAATGTTTTCGGCGTCTTCCTACAACTACAATTGTGAATAGAGACCGGAAAAATAGTAGAATGAAACGTCAAAATATGCATATAAATATGTAATGAAACAGTTAGAATATGTAATAAATATGTAAAATCGGACATATGTATTATTAAAATACTCTAATTATAAACTCAATTACATAATACGAAATTATATTTATAAAAAAATTCCTATACAAATTTTAAAAACAATACGAACGTTTTAGCAACTATTTTGAATACACAAGTGATGCCCCCCTGCACCATACAACTTTCCCATCAGTAGTAAACCTTCACAAATTATTGTCCAGAAATGTAGTTTAGCAGCCAGACTAGTCGCAATAGAAGCCATCGTTCAAACTAGCGAAATCTATGACCAGCAAACAATCACTGCCGCATGGAATATTCTCATCGAAGTGTTACATGACGGCGATTTCCAAAATTTCTTGGAAATTGCGGTTAAAGGTCACCAAACGCGGCGTCAATTATTCTTTCCACATCTAAAGGCGAGAATGGTCTGTCGCGGACGCGCACTTCCCGCCACTGAGATATCTGAAGCAGGCAAATCGGACTCTGAAAATATTCGCCCGCGTCTTCACGAAGCGTACCTCGAATAGATTAGGCAGTAGCACGTAGTAAAAATGTAGGAAAAAGTGCTGAATTTTTGAAAATATGTAAGAAATACAAATATGTAAGAAAATTGATAAAATAAAAAATAATGTTGAGAAAATAGCAAAATATGTAATATAGTACCAAATATGTAAAAATATGTAACGAAAAAATCTGATATTATGGCAACAATTCGTCAAGATTAAAATTTTGAGAAAGGTAAGTAGAAAAACAAAAAAATATTTATTACATAAAAATCCGGTCTTTAATTATGAAAATAGATATCTTTCCCATTAATGAAATCTTCTGCTTAAAGATAGATTTTGCAATAACATCATGTACAGTTTTTCGAAAATTTGAGTACTCTTCGCGTAATTTTGGCCGGAATTTTGAAAGTACGGACGAAAAGTTGCTGTTTTAGCACCACTAGTTTTCTCTTTGTAAAGGAGGTCATGGTGCTTTTGGCGGAGGGGAAAAACACCGAAACCACCAACTGCTGAAAAAAGAAGGGGAAAAAAAGGCAGACTGAGCGAAAGCGTATAGTCCGGCTCTTGCCACAACACACGTCCATGCGTATACACGATTCGAATCCAAGGCTACCGTCCGAAAATAAAGCGCAGTTCTGCACATTTCCTCAATTCCGGCCAGCAATAAAGGATGAGAGTCGAAAAGTGATTTACAGTGATAGGGGAGACCTGCCATGACGCAACACAACACACAGCTAAGCATCCAAGCCCGAGGCAGGATTCGAACACGCGACCTTTCCTACTAATACCAACAAGGTTCGTCCGACTTTGCGATCTCCGCTACCAGGTCGGCGGGGCTTGTGAGTGAATTCATTACATAATTCATAACACCCGATTACATTAATTCATTACATTACTTTCTTAAACGGGTCGAAACAGTACGTCTACTTGCAATGGGCTGCAACAGGACATCAAATCGGGTCTCTCGCCGAATTGTTATTCACCGACACTTCTCCGTTTGCAACAAGCCACCAGTTTTGCCAAGTGACTGAAGGCGTATTCGGAGTTGCCCGGTTCCTGCGAAAATTCGTCCATTGAAACAGAATTCTCTCTTCTACAGACGTTGGCGTCGCTGATGCAGCGGCCGTGGACGAAGGCCAGAGAGGGTGCGGCTGTGCGGAGCGCGCCATTTCTGCTCCAGAGCAGGCGACGAGGTGCTGAGTTTTCCTCCTTCGCTCGCCTTCGCCTTCGCCCTCGCCCTCTCCCTGCCCGCGCCGCCACATCCGTCACAGGCGTTCTTCCAAACGCCTATTGTCCACGCCAGGAAGGCCGCCGCGAGGCAAGGAATTACATTATCGCGTAAGTGGACCACCTGCATTCCGTATTACGATGTTTTTCGTTCGCTTCTTCTGCTATCGACTCTTTTTATAATTTGTGATGAACTTCTTCTTCTTCACTTCAAGGGGTGGACACATTTGCTTGTTCCGTCTTCACAATATTTTCATTATGACTATCACTAATATTGCCACCTTTTCTTAGGCCTTCCGACATCTCTTTTTCCAGTGGGTCGATAGAGCATTGCCAAATGGGGGATTCTATTGGCGTCCATTCTTCGTATGTGTTGTCTCCATGAATCTTTATAATTTTCTAGTTCATCATTATGATATAAATGTCCAGATCTTTTCGGATATCTTAATTTCTTACGGGATCACGTGTGGCGCAGGCTTTAACTTTCATGAAGAATCTCATTTCAGCTGCGTGGATTTTGCGATGAACTATTCTACTAAATAGCTATATTTACTTTCTAGTAGGCGTAGGATAGAGATTGTGTTGTGGTGCTGCGAAAAATCAATATTAACAAAAATTATTTCGACTGAAATTCATGATTTGGAGGTCCCTGATAAGGGAAAAGTTTCTCTTTCCCCAAAATATCTGCCTGTCGATCCGTGCGGGTGACAGCCCGCTCGTGTGTGGACGGCACTGTATAAAGCGAACACAGAATGTTCGCCAAAATTCCCCCTTAGTTCTGGCCACACCGTTGCCTTGTAAATTTAATCGGATTAAAACTTGAGAATTAATTTCATGAAGTTTCTAAAACATTTTGAAATGTTTCTGAAAAATAGTTACAATTTTTTCTTTAACGTTTTACTACAATAGAACAAAGTACAATTTAAAAAAAGGCACAGGTCTGACTTTAATTGAAACCTACTCTACAACAACTGTAATATTGACGATAGAGGTGTTTCTTAAATAGATATATTACTGAAACTTAGGTTGCTAAATAATACTACGAACATTTAATGAGTAGTTTCCGCATAATTTTAAGTGAAATTATGACTTCTACGTAAACAATTTTCTTCTTCAAAACTAATCCAAATTTACTTTTTTACATTGTTACATTGTACAGGGGAAATATTGTAATGCTGCAGCAAAAGAAACTATTTTTGACAGGTAAACGCATTTTGTGAGATACAGATATCGAAAAGTGTATTTTTCTTGCTCCTGAATGTAGTTAATTACTTTCCCGAATAAGTAGTGTAGAGCCAGAAGCCACCTTTTTGTGAGTCCTACCGAAAAAAATTGTTTGTAAAATATCTGTTAGGAAACATTTGAAAATAAAACTTTGTATAAATTGAGCCGATCTCCAAATCTTATATTTTATAATACTTTCTATTTTATTAGTTAATTTTGAGAAATGTGTAATGTGCGAGTAATTCAAATGCATAGATTCAACTTTGATAAGCAGAGTTTTGGCCATAGAAACAAAAAAATCAATTT
The DNA here is from genome assembly GCA_031308135.1 of Acheta domesticus. Taxonomy (NCBI): domain Eukaryota; kingdom Metazoa; phylum Arthropoda; class Insecta; order Orthoptera; family Gryllidae; genus Acheta; species Acheta domesticus. Next base: position 5,477 of record JAHLJT010007901.1, read on the forward strand.
TACTCATTGAGTGAGTTTTAGATTATACTTGATAATACACCCCTTTGTGCTAAAACGAAACGAAAGCATAAGAAGCGAACAGGTCGGAACAAGTTAATACCTGCACCCTGAAATCAACATGACCACGACGTAATTTGCAATATAATTATCGTCGTGTTACATGACCGTTACCAATAATGGCCTCGAATGCCTCGGTGCTAGCTTTAGCACTCCTTGTAACAGCTCGTTAATATACAGCGTGGATTCTTGCATATGAAATATCTTGCTTAGATATGGCATATTGGTTTAAGATGCTCATAAGATATTCATAATCAATGCAAGTCACTCATAATTACATGAATATTAAATTATCTTAGTCGAACTTGCATTATCCAGGATTCGATTATCCGATAATTCAATTATCTAGGGTTTATTTCGCAAAGAAAATGATAAAATCAATTAGTTAAAAAATTAGCAGAGCTACAATCGCACATAGTTGCTGTTGAACGGATAGTGCTAAATGAGCTAAACAGCTTCAACAACATGACATCAATGCAACTTTGATGTTGTTGTTTTTTTCCAAATTTACAAAAATGTATTTTTAAATATTTTTCACGTCGTTAAAATGTACATTACAATCAGTTGGTATGCATAATTGTATTTGTGAGTACTATTATTTTAATTCCCTGGAACAGTCTCAAAATTCTTCTCGAAAATTAAAATGTTTTTGGTGAAAATGAACTTCAAAATGCGCATTTACAGAATCGCTCAAATGACATTTTACAGAACCGCATGAATACGCATTTACAGAATCGATGTTTTGATGTTTGATCTCTATGATGTTTCACTCTTCTATAATATTCTTTAAGTCATGATATACAGTTCAACCATTAGGGCACCGAAAAATTTAAAAAAATGTGAAAAACTATAGTTTAGGCGGCGATAGATAACAACTAGGAAGAGGGTGGGGAAAACCGAAAAGCTCGCCCAGATCAACGATAGGGAGAGAATTTTGAAGAAAATTTTGAACAGTTTATGTGCTAGCATTGTGCACAGGTAGACAGATAACAGACGGACAGACAGACGTTTTTCCGTCCATCGATTTTTCGGTATGAAGGACACACTAAATATAGATTCCAGTAAAATCACGTGCTAGAGGATTTTTTTCTATATTTAGCAACTGGATTTATCCCCTCTTTGTTACAAATATACAAGTCTTTTTCTTACAAATCTATATCTTATTTTTCTTTTGAATAATATACCGACCTATTTGTATTAGACAGATATTTTTGACAGTATCAGACATTTGTATCAGAAAGATAATTTTGGTTTCTTCCGAAAATCGTAGTCGCACTCCCATGCGGAAAATTAGCACAAAATCAAAGAAACAATGAAACAAATCAAAATAAAATAAAATGTTAAAATAAAATATATCAAATTGAAAAATTGTTTTTATTGTAAATGGTAACAAAACATATTTGTATTAGATTTACAAAAACTACTCTTAAATTAATGGGGAAAACCTATTCAAACAAATTCTAGACCAATGATTTGCGGAGCGGCAAGGAAATGAATTAGCTATTATAATTGGTCGTATTATCGGCCGGGTCTTAGTAGACAGACAGCACGGGCAAGATAACCCAAAGGTATTGCCACCAAACACCCCACCCTCTACCTCGGGTAATGCGGAGGAGAGTGTAATTTGCAGCTCATAGTTCGTCGCGTCGTCCTTCAGAAGTGCACCGGGGACAGGATCACCCATAGATATTGTTGCTGGGACTCCCATCCCGCGTAGAGCGGAAGGGAATGATGTTGGCGTTCGTAGCTCGTTGCGTCGTTGAGTAGTGAAGCGTAGACAGGATCACCCCCAGATATTGCTGCTGGATCCTGCCGTTTGATCCCGCGTATAACGGAGAGGAAAGATGTTGGCGTTGTTGAGGAATGTAGTTCGTCACGTCGTTGAGCAGTACAGCGAAGTCAGAATCACCCGCAGCTGCAGTCGCTGGAACCCTGCCGCCCTATCCCGCGTAGAGCGGAGGGGAATGATGTTGGCGTTCCTAGTTCGTCGCGTCGTTGAATAGTGCAGCAAAGACAGGATCACCCGCAGCTATTGCTGCAGGGTCCTGCCGCCCTATCCCGAGTAGAGCGGAGGGGAATGACGTTGGCGTTTCCTAGTTCGTCTCGCCGTTGAATAGTGCAGCAAAGACAGGATCCACCCGCAGCTATTGCTGCAGGGTCCCTGCCGCCCTATCCCGAGTAGAGCGGAGGGGAATGACGTTGGCGTTCCTAGTTCGTCTCGCCGTTTGAATAGTGCAGCAAAGACAGGATCACCCACAGCTATTGCTGCAGGGTCCCTGCCGCCCTATCCCGAGTAGAGCGGAGGGGAATGACGTTGGCGTTCCTAGTTCGTCGCGTCGTTGAATAGTGCAGCAAAGACAGGATCACCCGCAGCTATTGCTGCAGGGTCCCTGCCCGCCCTATCCCGAGTAGAGCGGAGGGGAATGACGTTGGCGTTCCTAGTTCGTCTCGCCGTTGAATAGTGCAGCAAAGACAGGATCACCACAGCTATTGCTGCAGGGTCCCCTGCCGCCCTATCCCGAGTAGAGCGGAGGGGAATGACGTTGGCGTTCCTAGTTCGTCTCGCCGTTGAATAGTGCAGCAAAGACAGGATCACCCGCAGCTATTGCTGCAGGGTCCCTGCCGCCCTATCCGAGTAGAGCGGAGGGGAATGACGTAGGCGTTCCTAGTTTGTCTCGCCTTTGAATAGTGCAGCAAAGACAGGATCACCCACAGCTATTGCTGCGGGTCCCCTGCCGCCCTATCCCGAGTAGAGCGGAGGGGAATGACGCGTTGGCGTTCCTAGTTCGTCTCGCCGTTGAATAGTGCAGCAAAGACAGGATCACCCACAGCATTGCTGCAGGGTCCCTGCCGCCCTATCCCGAGTAGAGCGGAGGGAATGACCGTTGGCGTTCCTAGTTCGTCTCGCCGTTGAATAGTGCAGCAAAGACAGGATCACCCGCAGCTATTGCTGCAGGGTCCCTGCCGCCCTATCCCGAGTAGAGCGGAGGGGGAATGACGTTGGCGTTCCTAGTTTGTCTCGCCTTTGAATAGTGCAGCAAAGACAGGATCACCCGCAGCTATTGCTGCAGGGGTCCCAGCCGCCCTATCCCGAGTAGAGCGGAGGGGAATGACGTAGGCGTTCCTAGTTGTCTCGCCTTTGAATAGTGCAGCAAAGACAGGATCACCCACAGCTATTGCTGCAGGGTCCCTGCCGCCCTATCCCGAGTAGAGCGGAGGGGAATGACGTAGGCGTTCCTAGTTCGTCTCGCCGTTGAATAGTGCAGCAAAGACAGGATCACCCACAGCTATTGCTGCAGGGTCCCTGCCGCCCTATCCCGAGTAGAGCGGAGGGGAATGACGTTGGCGTTCCTAGTTCGTCTCGCCGTTTGAATAGTGCAGCAAAGACAGGATCCCCGCAGCTATTGCTGCAGGGTCCCTGCCGCCCTATCCGAGTAGAGCGGAGGGGAATGACGTTGGCGTTCCTAGTTTGTCTCGCCTTTGAATAGTGCAGCAAAGACAGGATCACCCACAGCTATTGCTGCAGGGTCCCTGCCGCCCTATCCCGAGTAGAGCGGAGGGGAATGACGTTGGCGTTCCTAGTTCGTCTCGCCGTTGAATAGTGCAGCAAAGACAGGATCACCGCAGCTATTGCTGCAGGGTCCCTGCCGCCCTATCCCGAGTAGAGCGGAGGGGAATGACGTAGGCGTTCCTAGTTTGTCTCGCCTTTGAATAGTGCAGCAAAGACAGGATCACCCACAGCTATTGCTGCAGGGTCCCTGCCGCCCTATCCCGAGTAGAGCGGAGGGGAATGACGTTGGCGTTCCTAGTTCGTCTCGCCGTTGAATAGTGCAGCAAAGACAGGATCACCCACAGCTATTGCTGCAGGGTCCCTGCCGCCCTATCCCGAGTAGAGCGGAGGGGAATGACGTTGGCGTTCCTAGTTCGTCTCGCCGTTGAATAGTGCAGCAAAGACAGGATCACCCGCAGCTATTGCTTGCAGGGTCCCTGCCGCCTATCCCGAGTAGAGCGGAGGGGAATGACGTTGGCGTTCCTAGTTTGTCTCGCCTTGAATAGTGCAGCAAAGACAGGATCACCCGCAGCTATGGCTGCAGGGTCCCAGCCGCCCTATCCCGAGTAGAGCGGAGGGGAATGACGTAGGCGTTCCTAGTTTGTCTCGCCTTTGAATAGTGCAGCAAAGACAGGATCACCCAAGCTATTGCTGCAGGGTCCCTGCCGCCCTATCCCGAGAGTAGAGGGAGGGGAATGACGTTGGCGTTCCTAGTTCGTCTCGCCGTTGAATAGTGCAGCAAAGACAGGATCACCCACAGCTATTGCTGCAGGGTCCCTGCCGCCCCTATCCGAGTAGAGAGCGGAGGGAATGACGTTGGCGTTCCTAGTTCGTCTCGCCGTTGAATAGTGCAGCAAAGACAGGATCACCCGCAGCTATTGCTGCAGGGTCCCTGCCGCCCTATCCCGAGTAGAGCGGAGGGGAATGACGTTGGCGTTCCTAGTTTGTCTCGCCTTTGAATAGTGCAGCAAAGACAGGATCCCCACAGCTATTGCTGCAGGGTCCCTGCCGCCCTATCCCGAGTAGAGCGGAGGGGAATGACGTTGGCGTTCCTAGTTCGTCTCGCCGTTGAATAGTGCACAGCAAAGACAGATCACCCGCAGTAATTGCGGCAGGGAATCTGGCATCCAATACCGCGTAGAGCGAAGGAGAATGATATTAGCATTTGCAGTTCGTCTCGTCGTTGGGTAATGCAGCGGAGACAGGATCACCCGCAGCTATTGCTGCAGGGTCCCTGCGCCCTATCCCGAGTAGAGCGGAGGGGAAATGACGTAGGCGTTCCTAGTTTGTCTCGCCTTTGAATAGTGCAGCAAAGACAGGATCACCCACAGCTATTGCTGCAGGGTCCTGCCGCCCTATCCCGAGTAGAGCGGAGGGGAATGACGTTGGCGTTCGTAGTTCGTCTCGCCGTTGAATAGTGCAGCAAAGACAGGATCACCCACAGCTATTGCTGCAGGTCCCTGCCGCCCTATCCCGAGTAGAGCGGAGGGGAAGACGTTGGCGTTCCTAGTTTGTCTCGCGTTTGAATAGTACAGCAAAGTCAGGATCACCCACAGCTATTGCGCATGGGTCCCTGCCGCCCTATCCCGCGTAGAGCGGAGGGGAATGACGTAGGCGTTCCTAGTTCGTCTCGCCGTTGAATAGTGCAGCAAAGACAGGATCACCCGCAGTAATTGCGGCAGGGAATCTGGCATCCAATACCGCGTAGAGCGAAGGAGAATGATATTAGCATTTGCAGTTCGTCTCGTCGTTGGGTAATGCAGCGGAGACAGGATCACCCGCAGCTATTGCTGCAGGGATGCCGCCCTATGCCGCGCAGAGCGGAGGGGAATATCTTGGCGTTCGTCGCGTCGTTGAGTAGTGCATAGGAGTGCCCATTGTCTTCAAAAGAAAAAATACATAGCATTATTCATGTGACCACATAATCATTGCATATAGGGGAATTAATGCGCGTACCAACAGAATAACCAGTCGTGTGTTTGAAATCACTCGTTTACGCCAAATAGGAAAGTGAAAATCTTGTTGTTGGATAGTTTCTTGTCTCTAGGTGGAATAGTTCGTGAAAATATGTGTCTGCTGAGCGATATGACATTTTTCTACAATCGCATTAATCGAAATCTTCGTGGAGCAAGAATGTATCAACGCGTGGTGATCGAGTAGACGCAAGTTTTGAAGTTTAAACAGACCTTCAAAAATGTTATGTTATGACACAACAATGACGGTAATCAAATAGGTTCAGAGTTGAAATTAATCTGATTACTACCGGGAGGATTACAGGGTATCTCAGGGCATCAATTGAAAACACTGCAACACCTCTGACCGCAGGTTCTATCTTCGGGACCCGGTAGAGGCAGGATTTTCAACACTAGCTTTTCAGTTATATCGAATTCAATAGCTGAAGAAGTTGAAACAGATGGAGAAGGATGATAATTCTGTATGAAAATTCTAGCCGCCGTCTACTCTGATCGGAAGTTTTTCGGGTTTTCTCTGATAAACATCAGGGGAATGCCAGAGCTGTACCATTATAAACGGGCCACGGGCCGCGCGTGATTCTTCCTTCCTCTTCCTTGTCCTATGCTCCCCTCTTACTTACACCCACACACCTAATATGCTCTACACTACCACGCATGCCGGAGTCCGTCGGGAGCTTAGTGAATATCCCAGCTTTGGCGGTGCCTCGCTAGTGGGATTTACCTGGTTGGGAAACACCGCTAGGCGTCGGTAGGTCAGCGCCGGATCTCGCCAATTAGCGGTGGAAGATCACTGTCACTTTCCGAGGAAAACCTGCACTACACTCACGGGACTAATGTGCTTAACAGTTGACGCTCACTAAATCACTAACAACCAATCAGTAATCTGTTTATTTGTCGTAAAAACATATGTTGGCAGGTAATTGTAACTGAAAGAATGGAACAGTATTTTCACAATTTCATGGATAACAAACGAACTTACTGATAACTCATTGGTTCATTGATGCATTCTGAATTAGATATCGAACTTTCCTGACTGCGGAAGAAATTCCCACGTTCTCTAAAAGGCAACAAACCAATATATTTTTTGACGACTGGCAATACGCGTTAGCGGGTCGGAATAATATGAGCACGTGGCAATCCTATCCGGGACTGCAGAGCGTTCATCCTGGGTGATCCCGATTCTTTAAAACAATAATAATATAATAATAATAATACTAATAAGAAGAAGAAGAAGAAACGAAAAATATGCGAATTTATGCTTCCACAAAGATGTCTTCAATGAGACTGCTGAATGGCATTTCTTCCCAACGTTTGTGGAAAGGTAGCTTGCGACCTAGTGAGGGGGGGCTACTATAGTATTCTTAATAAAAGCTAGCCTTCAATATGACAAGAACCTATTAAATTTAACAAGGACGTTATTTAAGTGGGCTGATGATAATGAGGAGAGAATTACCTTTATATATATTTTTAGCAACGCTGAATATTTAGAGAGAGGACTATTGCAACGATGATATTATAAAACTAGAGGTGCTCCAACAGCACATACTTTCCCGCATTATTGGAAACAGCTACGTAGTATTGAAATATTGCACTTTCTGCGCTACTAACATCTTACCTAGTATTTGAAACGTCTAATTGAACCAAAAAGCGAACACCTCTCTGTTTCCATTGCAATGTTGTCAGAACTATGTGAATTCTACAACTGCATATAATACAAACGTTTTGTAAACTTGTTATAACTGTGTAATTCGCTCGTATTTGAAGAAAGGTATATGTTAGAAAAATTGAGTATTAAGTTAAGTGTAGTAATTTTTCCTTTATTTCAAAACTATTTACTTTGAAAGTAACTTTAAACTAATCTAATACTATTTACCTATGTATATATTTATATCTGAAAATTAATTATTCAACAATATCTACACTAAATGCATTTCTTTTTGCCCTCGTGTAACATTATGAAACAGGACTTATACCCTTTTGTCCAAACGCGAGCGAATTGTGCCCATTTCTATGAAAAGGTCAAGAGAAGCCGAAGGCGCCGTAACTGGCTTGGGAAACATTGGGTCGGTTTTGGATAAACTATAAACGATGGTTATTTTGTATGCACAACTGTTCACAACGGCAAGGTTCGCTGATTGTCCCTAATGCAGATATTTTCTTCACTTCCTTCCCAGAAATATATCGTATTACGAAGGTTGTAAGAACTGTACCAATGCTTCTCGTATATTGTATTGGGAATTAAATGGCGTAAAAGGCGAAAAGAACATCAGCGTAAATGGTATTTTGACGATAATTATGGCAGAGTGTATGAGAATGTATTTGTTTACATACGTTGTTTTGTATCTAAACAATAATACTGTTGTCATTTACACCTCGTAGTTGGAAACTTTATTTATCAGCATTTGAGTAATTCACGTATAATGTGTTTATTTAGACTAGCATACATTATGTTGATGCTTGAATGAGGAAATTATTATACTCATGTTATGAATTACGTAAATTGAAACCACCTACAATGCAATTACGTCAAGACAGCTGCATGATAGGAATACTCCGGTGCTCTGTCTTCGTTGGACAATTTCTTGAGTGACTTTCCTCGTTCCTTCTTTGCGATGTTCTCAGAATCCGATAACCTTGTCACAAAGCTACTTGCACGGGTGTATTTTACAAATATATAGATAGTCGTGTGCGTGTAACGGTGAATTCTAGAAACGATAAAGAAGAAGCTCCGATAGAGGAGTACGCGGAAGTTTGACGTGGATCCAGAGATGTAGGAATATTACACTCGTAAACACACTCCGCCTTTGGCTTTGCGCGTTAGTAGAGGATTGTGACTTCGAGGGCCGGATGGGCAAGTTTGGCGACGGTCCAGGGCCCCCACCAGGAATGGGCCCCTAACAAAGAAAAACATGGGGGAAAATTGTGGATTTTAACAAAAATTATATGATGTAAATCAAATTTATATATATATTTTTGTAATTTGAACCTAAGTTTGTATTCACGCACTTTAATTGTATTTGTTACATTACAAAATTGATATATTTTATACTTTCATTTTGTTTTCATTTATATTTGTCGTATTTTATTTTATTTTTAAATAGCCTATTTCTTCTGTGACATAAAATAACAATGTAACACAAAAACAAGTTCAGGATACTGTCCGTAATGTAAAATCATTTTGAAAAAATTATTTTACTTTGATGACCAACTGTACCTAGTGTACTGCTGAAAGATCGTTTTTAAAATTAAAAATATTTAACAAAATATGGGAACGACATTGACTCAACAACGATCCCACTATTTTAAGAATCACTAACGACATTCTGAGATAAATAATTTTGTCGCTGATTGAAATTTTGCGACAAGGAAAGTGAGAGAAGAGACACTTCAACATATTTAAATGTATGCACAATATAGTTACCAAATATTAATACTTTTAACACAATTTCACGCATAATATTGTCACCAAAAATTAATAAATATATATATTTTTTAAAGCATGTTTGATCTTTTTCTGAGATTCATCCACCGAAGGGGCCTCCAACAAAGTTTTCCCCAGGGGCCCTAACTATAGTTAAGCCGCCCTGGTAAGTACAATATTGACAATTCGCGCGGTGTACTGAAAGCGTGAGCCAAGTGTATTTAAATATTTTATCGGTTATATCACTTCTGAAGAAAGATTCAACTTTCACTTTATTCGCACGTTGAAGTTTCTGAACACTCAGGAAAAGAATATTCATGACGAAACGTGGTAGTTTTTACAATGCCAAAGATGTACTTCAGCTGGTACGCATTTGTTCAACCATAGCTCGCTAGTATGCCTTAAAAACCTCGGCGCTTTTACCTCCTCCTTGTTACGGCTAAAAGTTCCGCTACTGACCGCTGGCGCGCTGCTCGCCGACCATTCCTCGATCTGCTGCTGCACGCAAATGTACGGAGATCCGCATTACAAACACAGACCTTTTCGATTTAGCGGCTTTGAATTCAAGTATTTAGGCATCTCCATTATTTCTTTAGTATCAGCGGCAATGTCATTCACAACCTCTGATAAAAAAGTGTTCACAAATTATGTCAATGATCGTTATTAAATCTGCGCTCTCGTCACACGCAAGGAAACTGTTTCTTTGCAAAGCTGTCTTAATATATTTTTGAAGATTTCTTTTCACAATAAACCTTGAGTTGTGGTACAGCTTTCAACAAAATTCCTCTATCACATATAGCCTTCAGCGTTATTTAAGATGAGACTGATTTATTTATTTATTTAAGAACCACCCATGCTAATTATCTTCACATAGTAAGTAAATATTAACATACATTCTTAATGTTTCCGAACGTTAATGAAATATGTACCCTACTTCGGCTACCTAACAATTCAGTCTATTCTCAAAATTCGATACACATTTTAAAAAACACAAATAACACAAACAATTTCAGTTTAAGTTCAATAAGAACACATTGGCTCCAAGTACTTGGAATGATCGTCTGAGACAGCTTTGGATATTTCTCATATTGTAACACTTTTCAATAAAAAAGTGATACATTTTCTCACAAACGTCATTGTTTGATTGTAGAATCACGAGATGTCTGATTGTAGAATTTTATTTCTGATGTTTGATTTATTGTTCTATCATTGTCGTGGAATTTGGAAGCGAACTACGCAAAGAATTAGAAATAATTTCTACATTGTACTTTAGTTGCTCTTATTGAAAATCTCTAATAGTTTTTTCTTGTACTCCATGAGAGCGTCAATATAAATTTTCCTAGTCGTAAGTAACTTCTATCTCTAGATGAGAACGTTTTTAGCAGGACAATAGTGATTTGGAGTACTTTTTGTTGAGTGAACTTTCCTGAGTGTTATATACAGCAGCGTCAATGTATATTTATTTACAACAGCGTCCGTTGTCCGTTTTATAACTAGTTTTTCCAGTTATTTAGAGATTGTTTTCTAGACGAACACTTCTTCTATTTTGAATTTTTACTTTTTTGAGCATGTAATATAGATTAAAGAATAAATGCAGTTTGAAAATATAAAAATATAGTATAAAAACTGATAAAATAATAGTTTTCTATTTTTGTTTTTCATCCATATCTTTAAAGCCTTAAAGACAATATGTGCATTATAGTTATCTTTAAATATACCTAAATATACTTTCAGAAATAATAAGACTAGCGTACCCGTGCGAGAACTCTCGCATGTTAAATCCACCCTTTCCCTATCCATTTGTCTACCCGTTCCATAAAGGAGAGGAACTACTAATGTACTTACAGAATATCAAACAAAATAACAATGCAATTGATGTTTGAAACAAATTTTCAATTAAAGTTTATTCAACATTATAGAGAGATGTTCTTGGAACAATTCATACTTCTTTAAAAAAACATTTGAAGAAATGTTTTCAATCTTCCTTGAGAGTTAGCTTTTCGCTTTCCTTTGATAGTCAAATAATAGAAAGGTTTTTTACTCTTGAGAAAGCCAAGTAAAGTAGTGCGAAAATACCGGATCGGGCAAGAACAGACCTACTCATTGCAATATTATTTAACTTTCCTTGATTTGTTATGAAGAACCGAGTGGGTTTTGGAGAGTCAGGGTGCCACTTGCTGGGTGAGAAAATTGAAAAATTTTTGTATACTAAAAAGTATTGAATTATTTTCTGCACCTTACGTACCTCAAGAAAAGCAATTCGAGCCAAAAAATAATCAAACCAATGTTTTCACCTTTGAGTACTAAATACCATTTGTTAGCATTAGAAACAATTTAGTAGGCATTAGTAAGCCCACTTCGGTACAGGGAATGTTGCTCAAACTATGTTTGCATTTTTAATATCATAACGAACCGACACCTTGAGTTTAATATCAAACGGTGTTTTATTTACAATATGAGTTTGCAGTTGGGCGTTGGTGTACATACTTCCAGAAACCGCCAACATTTAAATCGTGCGTTTGGACTGCGATCGTTGGCAGTTGTCGGGTGACTAGCAGTATTCTTTCTATAATTTTAAATTTAATTGTTTTTTTAATTGATTCACGTAGTATTGTAGGCTACGCGTTTTGATTTTTGTTTTCCATTTATTTCAAGCTATTTTACTTTAGCTACTTTAAAAAGTTTGTTCTTTGTATTGTGCCATAGCACAAGTTTTCCCCCACTACCTCTGCGTACCCGTGCGAGAACTCTCGCATGTTAGACTCCCACACTCATCCCTTCCTATTTTCATTCTAAGAGGGAAAGTAGTTAACGAAACGTGTTTATTTTTGTTTAAAATCTATAAAGGTAACTTGCAATGTACTACACAAATACAATAAAAAATAAAAAAACAATGCAATTAATGTGTAAAAGAAATTTTCAATAAATATTTATTCAATATCATGGAGAATTTGCTTGGAACAATTCCCAAACACTTACTTAATGACATTTGAAGTAATTATTCAATATTCTTTGTCAATTAGGTTTTAGTTTTTCGTGATAGTCACAAAATATTAGCTTTTTACTTTTGAGAAAGCTACGTGTCTGAACCCGTTGACTTAAAATTTCATCGAATGATAACGAAAATATTGGTACAGATAAAGCACAAACACAGTCTTCACTCTTCACTGAACACCCACATCCTTCCACAATTAAGTACACAGCACTTATAGACCATGAAAAACGTTAATTGAATAGTTTCACTACACGCATAAGGAACAATCTTCATAGATATAGGTATCAAGCAACTATAATAGTACTTCTAGTTGTTGCTGGAGAGCAAATCTTGAATTAATGATTATGCAAATAAACCTCGTCAGACTGCACAAAAAAACTACGGTGTTAACAGCAAGCGTAAATAAAGATTGTCGAATCTAAGCCTTCTAAGCGTGTCGCCACAAAAGTACCAGCAGGAAGGGCTGAAATATTGAGGTGGCCTTGATAATACTGAAGCGTGAAACCGAAAGTTAATTGAATTGAAAAATGTTTTATCTTGTAGATTATGGTGTAAAAAACGTTTCTTTGAGGCCTTTGGCCTCAAATTTTTACTTTTTAAGGCTCTAAAACGCTTTGTTGATGAGTTATTTGCCGATACATGTTGACATGTGATGCGGGTTGCATTTACATGAGTGTTTCGATGCGTTTTTTTTAAAGAAATCATCCATATTTTTTAAAGTCAAATGGAATTCGTCAAGTCTCCGTGAAATTCTCTTTCTTTAGAGACCTCATTTATAAAGATTGGTTGCGTGTGAGAGCCGGAACCCAAAGGTATACTACTGAAATAATACAGGAGACGATAAATTATTGTATTTTTTACATCAAGAAGAGTCCTACTAAACGCTCACTAACTAGATTTCACGCATGCTGTGTATTTGAGCGGTAATTTTAAGAATTCACTCCAAAATTTCCTTTAAGCAAACTGCACAGTGATATATAATTTCAGTATTGTTGTATTACCACCACATGAGTTTTCACGCTTCATATCACTGTAAGTGACGCGCAATTGCCAGAAATACGGGCATTTCCACTTGTATTAAAGCGGCCCGAAGGCCTCGCGAATGGTCGGCGACCAGCGCTCCAGCGGCCACTAATGTGAAACTTCGCCCGTTTCGCTAGCGTCCATAAGGATCGCGATGTGCCGCGGCTCTTGGGTTATGGTTCAACAGACCATGAGGACACGAAAGACTCAAATACGTCTTCCTACACCTTTCCAGAATCTATTAGCAAAAGACAACAAGCGTGCTGTTTGTAGGCTTTTGCAGAAGTTGACAATTAGAATGCCAATAGGATTCACAAATGAAGATTTTTTTAGAAAAAAGTCTCAGTTTTCTGTCATTACTTTCAGAGTTTCATCTGGAGGAGAGGACAAGTGTTGGGAATATATTTTTCGATATATGTTTCTCAATAACACATATTTCCCAAAATAATATTAAAAACACGTACATTTTCTAAAAAACTTTATTTCACAAATTCGAATTATAGAGAATTGAGCGTGCGAGTATCAGGGAAGCTAGTCTCGCCACGTGTCGTACATGTGATTATAAAACGTTCGGTGAGGACGGGAACCTGAGTGCTGATGAGCAGCGGGTCCATCGCCTAGACAGTGTGAAAGGGATGGACAAAACATAAATAGTGCTTGGAGAAAAGTTTTTTTGGAGGGAGTATTGTACAGGGGCGTGTGGGCCGCGAGTTGCAAGCAGCGTCGTCCGTCGTGGTCTCGGGTAACGGCACCGACCGAGGGCAGCCGAGCAATGCCGATCTGGAGGG
>JAHLJT010007902.1:0-15613 GCA_031308135.1 Acheta domesticus
AATGGTTAACAGAGAACAAATAATTTTTACACATCTCTCTAATACTGAAGATGAAGGTAATGGACATTCTGATCTAGTAAAACTTGGTGTGTTTGTGTAACTTTTACCAGATAAGGAAACCAAAGACGTTCTATAGCTTCTTTGTTGAGCTCTTGGTCACTTACATATGGCGTATGTATATCGGTGACATTTAGACATTTTTGTATACAAACAAACTTCTCGCGCTCATTTTTAATCCCAAACTGCCTTTCACATGTAAAAGAGCAGACCCATCTACGTAATATTCCGAACCCATGACGCAAAGTAGAGCCAGTAGGTGGTCCACCGCCCAGTGGGAGAGGGGAGCGAGGAACAAAGGGCGGGGCCGAGAAGGGCTGTAAGGGAAGCTGGGCGGGCGCTGAGCAAGCAGAGGAGGGCTTGGGCCGCGGAGGGTGCCCGCGCCGTGTCGGGCCGCTCGGGAAATAAATTAAGACGGGCCGCGGCCCCGCCCGCGCCCACGCCCCCGCCCCACCTGAGCGGGCGACGCCCCGCCGACGCGACCACGCCACACACTGGCCGCAACCGGGCCACCGAGCGATGCACAGCAGCGGAGCCTACAGTAAAGAAGAGGAGGTATATACTTCGTAAAATTAGGCAACCTAGAGAAATTACTAATGAAAAACGTACGACGCAAACAATTGAAAATATTGATGTTTTAACCGACAAATAAAGATATTGAAATCTTCAGTTAGTTGTGTTAATGTATTTTCCTGTATCTCTGTATTAATAAAATCAATAGTAGAGAAAGTCTATTGAATTTTGACATCATCTGATATATACTTCGGTTTTCTTTCTTGGCGCACGGGGGGGGGGGGTGTCAAAAAAATGAAAGTATCTCACGGTGAGATTCGGCGGCGTGCCTACCGGTCGGCTAGCGTGGTTTCGCTTATCAGGTATCTCCCATCAGCTGGACTCGGCCCCAGCCAGGACAAGCACTGAGCTCCCGACTAGTCTTCTTGCATGTGTGGCAGAATGGTGCATAGTAAGTTTAAAACGAAACTGCTCTTTCTTGATACATACATTATTTACTATTAATGTATTTTAAATTGTTAAAAGAATTAGTCCCCCCGAATTCGCGAATCAAACCCGGGAGTTCTGGTTCACGACTACTTGCTCTAATCACCGGACTTACCGTGAAAACGTGACAGGGTGGTGATCTGAATAGTAGATGAAGGGTATTGCTAACATGTGTAGTGTAGTGAATGTAACCTGTGTAATAAATATTGCTAACCTGTGAAACAGTTCGATGCGTTAGTCATCTCGATACCTCAAGTGGCTATATACAGCAACTGGTCGTAAAATCAGGAGGCCCAGGTTAGATTCCCAATCAGAGTGATTCATATTGAACAATTTAAATTATTAATTTACAATGTTCCACTGAAATAAGGACACATCATGAAAGACATTTACTGTGCGAAACATATTTCTGTTGACATTCATTGCCTATCCAATAAGATACGTAAAAGGATGTTGGCCAATTCACTATAAATATATACATATTTTATGTTAATTATGACTACAGTTATTTGAACATCATAGCAATGAAACCCATCTTAAGCGAATCATTAATAGTTTCCGAAATATTGGTCCATTCGTACAGGTAGCCACTGAATGGAAGATAATGGACTATGATAATGGACCATCCCGTCTATTTTGCTATTTGATAATAAATTAATTATTGCATTAGCATCTCTTTGTTTACGTTAAAACTACAAAATACCAGACGAATTTTTGCTTGCGCGTACTTAAACAATTCGTATACAGAATCATTCAATGCTCTGTTTTCCCATAGTTTCTCTCTCAGCTCCAGATATTAGAGTTGTAAGTAATCCCGTTGTTGCTCCTGAACGTAAGGGGATACTGATCAGCAGAAATGGGAACGATCTTTCGTTCTTATAACGTTATGGCTCAAGATCGCAAATCTTCTCTAAATAGTGACCGGCTAATACTAGGTTGATCTACTGAAATAGAGCACGATAGCGATATCAGGTGGCCGCTAAAAGGAGGGAATATTCAAACATATTTCTTAAAGAAAACCAATAAGTTCCACAAAAAAAATGGCCCGTAATGGAGATGACTGCTGAATCGAGACAGAGCGGCGTTTCATCAGGTTTCACTGTACTACTTAGAAAAAATATCCATTGAATGAAAAGGAAAATATGCGCACGATAAAGACGAGCTATGTATCCGGTAAGTCGACGTTTTATCACTTTCCATGAATGCGTTTTATCGCACTTGATAACTTAGAACTCTAAAGAGAAGCGTTCAGATAGTAAGTAGTTGTTTGAAAAATTCTGGGTTGTAGAAAAAAAATTCAGAATGTTTTTATTACAAGTATTTCAATGAAGTTAATTGCGGGGACACTTGAGCGCTATATTCCTGACAGTTTGTGGCGATTGATCATTTGTTCCCGGCCCCCTAACAGATCGAAGCCTATCGATAAGTTGAACCAGTTGTTCCTTCTCCTTCATCTGGTTTAGAAAGTTACAATCAATCATTTAAAAGTTAACAAAACCGACATATTTGACCATTCAGCAAGTCAGGGGCGCTTCCTGACTCGGTCATGAGTTCGAATCACGCCCTGGAATTCTTATGGTTGTGTATTGTGTTGCGGATAGCAGTGCGTTTGTTGTCCAAAGATCCAGAGAGTTACAATTAAGTGTTAGCCTGGAAGATTTTAGAGACTAGTGAATTGTTCAAAATATATCCTTAATCCATTAACGCCCAAATGTTGCACACACAGCGCACGCTAATTGTCGTCGCGTCCGTGCACTCTGGGCCGTTGTTGGATCTATCAGGTTGCGTCTTTTTGCAACTTTTACCATTTAGTTGCTTACTTACCTGATAAATTATATTTCTAGAGCACTCTAAAGCGCTTCATATAGAACAACGCTTCAGATTTTAAAATATTTTTTGCTCGAAATCGACGAGAATCACTGGCTTAGGTGACTGATATCACTGCAGTTCCTACAACCGGGAGATCCTAGGGTGCGAGGTCCAATGGAGGCAGGATTTCCGACACTAGCTTCATCGCTAGGTCGAATTCAGCTGCTCTCTGGACGAGAATTATAGCGGCCGCTGCTCTGATCGGTAGTTTTGCGTGGTTTCTCCGATCAACACCAGGAGAATGCCGGAACACTGCTATAACAAAATGGTCACGGACACGCACGATCTTTCCTTCCCCTTCCTTGTCCTACCCTCAGCCCTTACTTACACACACTTACACTTACATTCCACGACGCTACCACACATGCCGGGTGACCTGTCAGGATACTATACTTGGGTTTTCGTTCTTGGCGCACCAAGGTCACGGACGAAAAATGGAGAGGGAAGGCTTTCTCCAATAGGAAGCTTCCAAATCACAACACAGAAGTGACGTGTAAGCTCCCTATTGAAGAAAGCCTTCCCTCTCCATTTTTCGTCAGTGAACTTGGTGCGCCAAGAACGAAAAACCCAAGTATAGAGCTTGTTTCAGCTGGGGCGATGTCCCGCTGGTGGTAGCTATCTGATTGAGGAAGACCTCGCTTCTCGACGTGTAGGATCGTCTGGATCTCGCTATCCACCGGTGGAAAATTGCCACGACCTACCTATGAAAACACATGCACTAAACTTACGGAACCAATGATCTTAGCAGTTGTCGTGCCAGAAATCACTAATCTATGGGGGATGAATAATATAGAGTGTATAAAAATAGACAGTTTAATTTCTTTATGAAAAAAAGACCAACAATTATAATGTAGTAAACCAATTTGAACTCTTTTACTGTAATCAGAGGCGTATATAGGGTATGGCAGGTATGGCTCGTGCCATGGGCGCCACTCACAAGGGGGCGCTATTTAGCTTTCGACGGTTATGAAAAAACTTGAAGGAATTATTATTCAATTATGAAATTAAACTTTACACAATAGATGAAATAAAATCTTTTTGTATAAGTGTGCTAATTGTATAAAATTCTTACAAAATACAAAACAAATATTTTTTTAATAAAGCAATATCGATGTTTGGCGTCATCCTCTTACCACGCTTCAAATTTCGCCTGTGCAATCTGAGGAAGTTTGGGAGATGCTCGCGTGTGAGTATATTATCGGTAGGCGTGTCATCGCCGGAATCGATAGTAGTGTTAGAAATGGTCCTCAGACGTTTTTGACAGGTCGTGAATCAGACTCACTCCACTCAATCCAGGGAAGTCCCACAGTAACATGTGATGTGTGACCAACCATTGCTTTCCAAACTGGCACACTTTCACTATATATTTATAAATAAATATGTATAAGTAAACTTATAATTGTCAACATTGATCACCAAATTATTTGAGAGTTTTTTTTGTCATAGTCGTTTTCATAGCGCTAATAGAGGGATGAAGTGCTGGAGTTTATCTGGCAATACTGTCTTTCTCATATTTTCGTTGGTTCATTTGGTATGCGCGATCGCGAGTGCTACACGCAACACACGATTCGGTGCGAAGAACTTCGTGAAATTTAGCTGCTAATTCCAGATTGTCGGGTAGGTAAGTCAATAATTTATTTTCGATAGTGTTTGTTTTTGTGAAGGACATTTCGCTTTCTTAAATTAAAGGGGTTTAACTTCACTTTTGTGGGAAAATGAGTTATCGACTTAGTTGGATATGTAAAAAGTATTTTTATCGGCTGCATGAATCTGAGATGACAATTTTTTTTATCTTCGACTTATGGACAGTGTAATTAGTTCTATCGGCAAATGTAATATTTTTAAAACAAAAAGGTTCTATCGGCAATATTTATGGTGGCAACGTCTTTCCAAGATCCTCACTAATGTTTCTCCTAAAGTATCACTTAAGATTGGCAATTTTTAAAAAAAATATGAAATGCCAAATGTAATACTGTTCAACAGTAAACAATTAAAATACTAGTGGAAAATACTGCTCTCATTGGGAATGTAAGAACGTTTGCCAGTAGCACCTTCTAGAAGTTTCATAGCATGTAACTGCAAAGGAAATAATTGTTGAGAGTGACACAGAAGTGTCTTGAAGATTCGGGTCAGAGTGTATTTCCAGTAGTGCTGAAATAAGTAAATTCTGATATAGAAACACCTGAATGCACAAAAGAAAATAACAATGTTAATAGAAGGTAAGCACTAGAACTACTTATACGATAATTGTTGTTTTATTTCTGGCTTTAATTGACTTAATTAAAATTAAATAGGAAAATTGCAAGTTTATTAGTCTATATTTAAAACATCGATGTTTTAAACATCCACGTTTCTTTGTAGATGTTTCATCGATATCGAAAATCCTTTAGCGATAAATCGATGTTTTTTTAAAAATTTGACAACACTAGTTGCGAGGGTTGATACTGGAAATATTGTCCATTTAATTAAAAAATCACATGTTAGAAAGTCATTACTAGTTTTACAGTCATTACTACAATCAAAAACATTAACAATGGCACATCATTGTATTCCTCTTTTTATGATCTATCGATTGTTAACGAGAAAAATGCATAGTCCCCATTTATAAACACAAAGACGAATAATTTTCTCGAAATTAAAGTATTGAAAAATATCTCTACGACATATTTCTTGTCCCGTGGTTCCACATTGTTGAGGCAAAACTACGTTCGATATCGTAAACCGTTTGGAAGTTACGGGGGTTGCCCATAGTTGGTGGAATACTGTACCAGTATAAGGCAGAAGTAAAAAGAAAAAAATATGAAATAGTAATAAATAATAAGAAATCATTCAACTCTCGGCTGTGTGATAGAACAAAATGGCAAACATTTTCGTATGAAGCCACTATTCTCCACCCAACGCCGGTTCAGCTAGGCCCTATCTGATTTAGCAGACGAGAAAAAAAGAATCCGACATTGATGTGCATGATATTAAGTTTTAATTGCATTTTGTTTACACCCGCATCCGAGACTATCCGCCTGAAGTTCACCCGCTTACAACTTACACACTGACGAAAAATTTGGTTTCTTTGGATATTGAGGGTCTATGTTACAAAGCGGATATAAAGGAATCAAAACAAAATGTACAAACTTCGCCACAGCAGCGATATTGATGTACAAACTTCGCCACACAGTTCTACAGCAGTGATATTGATGGAGAACAGCTGTACGAAGAAATTATTGATTGCAGAATGCTTCTATCAGTTCGATCTAATATTAAAATATCGCGGCCTGAAGACTTCTACATTCATTGTTGATTATGGAGACAGTGTTTTTCCAAGTGTACGCATCGCAATACAAATTCTGTTAACTGTTGCTGTTTCTATTGCAAGTTGCGAGAGATCTTTTAGCAAATTAAAATTGATACTGTCCTATTTAAGAGCTTCAATGGGACAAGAGAGATTGGTGTGATCTTGCTCTATTGAGTATAGAAAGAGAAGAAGCTGAGAACATTGACTTTGATTCTGTCATCGATGAATTTGCGACAGTGAAATCGAGGAAAGCGCACTACTAGAACACACAAAAATTGTGATATTTTCGCTTTTGTGAATATCATGGTTTTTATTGTAATAGGTTATCTGAGTGTCATAATAAGTCATCATAAAGTAGTGCTACTGAATGGCACAGACTTTCTCGTATTAGTTTTCTATTTTCTTTGGTCTGGCCTAGCTATTCGGAGTTGCCACATACTCTTGCCAGCTGCCATCTATCGCTGCCCAAAGTACAATTTTTGAAATATTCTCAATTTCTCGGTTTCCTAATGATATAACCGAAATATTACTTTAAAAATATGAAAGAAGAGTAAAACCTCGCCCTATATGGCGATTTTCATAGATACATTTGAAGCCGTGTTTACGAAAATGGCGTTTAAAGCGTTACTGTAAATGCAAAATTTAATGCTCTTTTCCACAGAAATTCGGTATATACGTATGTATACGAGGAAGTAAAAGATGTTTATAGAAATATGTTTCGAAAGGCAACAATGGAAGTCAGCATTGGCTATAATATACAAATAACGAGAAATTAATGGGACAGGAAGGATGATAACAAGACAGGGGAAATAGTCTTAATTTTAACAGTGAATTAGCAATGGCACGAGAGAAATTTGCATTAAGATAATTGAAATTAAAGAATTATAAGCAGACCTAATATCAAGGAGTAAAGAGAGTGAGGTACAAATATGTGATTATCCAATCAGGAGAAGCATAGACATTAGACAACGAGGAGACTTTCTCCACGCTTTCCCAATAGGCGGAGGTGAGGCCGTACAGGGAGCCATGTTGCACGGCAAAAACTTCGAATGTCAAATGCAGCCCATGACAGTTCGGTAAATTTTTACGAGTGTAACACGTATACATTGTATTTATTAACATGGTTCTGTTCCATCATAAAGTAAAGCAGTAGGCAACAACAAATTGTCGAAATATATTTTATAATTTACATAAAACTGCGAACAGCATTGACATAGTGTTACCAGTGACTTGCATAAAAGAGGACTTGTTTTTTATGATGACTTACAGGTACAAACTTCTTATACTACTTCAGAAGAGATCAATTTATATGTTAATACTGCACGAGACAGTAAATTATTATTACTACGGCAGTTTTATTGTTAAGGATTTTTTCTCTGTTTCAATATTCCCCTTTCAAATATAAGAATAAGTCGAACTTATTGTTCATGTGATTAGAAAAACTGCGTTTCACTCCAAATATCCCTTTTTTCTCTCTTAATGGTTGGTTGAAAATGACTGCTGGATTTGGAGGTGGCAGAGAGATTTAAAATGAAAACACGTAGAGAAATATAGTACATATGTACTTTTTATGGACAGACATGTTTATTCGCATATGAATACAAAACTTTTTGCAGGAACAAACATTCAAATGATACCTTTCACCATTGAAAGAAAATATTTAAATGATAATAATGTTTCTTTTAATTTTACGTAACAGGAAATAGAACAAAACATACATTTAGAGAATAATGAATAGATTAAAAATACATGTTCAAAACATGAACAATTAAGACTAAGATTCCACTACACGATATTGTTATGTGTAGCGATCCTGAGCTTGCTCAGTCACTATTTGGCGATAAGAAAGACCTCGTCTGCGTGCTTCGCCGCGCGATTACGTAACCCGTCGCCTTATCAGCGGTCGCTGGAGGGGTGGCGGGGGAAGACAGTTGTCCCCCCCCTACGCGGAAAAAAAGGGGTTGTAACCGCGGTGTGAAGGGAGTGCGCAGAATGTTTCGAGAAGCGGCAGCGTGAGGTAGCAGCGTGAATTTGGAAGCTGATGGTGTGGGGCCGCGAGCTCCAGTTAGCGAGAAAGAGGTTTGGCCCAGTGGTGGCTAAATTCACACCGCAGATGCGCGTTCGACGAAGGCATCTGGTCTTGGAGTAAGACGTGGTTACAGAGAGAACCCGTGCTTAGGCCCAAGACAGAGCGTCGGCAGCCGCATTAGTTCGCTGTGAGTTGTGCGCTGGTGGCGAACGCCACGGTCACCGAAACAAGGTCGGTGTTAAAGACAAAACAATTTTGTATGTGATACTATAAAAGTAATGAGAATTTGCAAGCAATTGACTGTAGAATGCAGGTTGAAGTGTTGTTCCTGTAGTTCACTGTCAGATTGTTTAATATTTTTTTTTGGCCATTAACACTCTTGCATAATGTATGATATACCCGACCATTGGTATTTCCATAATCATTGTGGACTATTTTCAAAAGATATTTGAAGTAGTGTGTCTTTCTAAGGGGAGAACATCACTTATTTATGATAGAATCTTGTCATGTTAATACACTACAAGTGCAGTTTCTGTCTTTAAATCAAAAAGAACATTTTGATGATAGTGTAAAATCCAAATCAAGTTAGAAACAATTTGGGTTATTTATGAACAATTAAAAGGTTATAAAAGTATATTTGCTATGAACTGTTGAATTTAAGTGAACTTAAATATCTTGAAATATTTATTGAAATTTGGATGCCTGTTGAGTAAAAATACAACATATTTTTAATTTCAACCAAAGGTGTAGGTTGTAATAAATGTTTCACATTTATGGTGTAAACACACATGTTTAGTTTTTTTTTTGCAATTTCTTTTGAATATTCTGTGTTTTCAAAACTATGTTTATTCATTTTAATTGTACACAACATATGTCTTTGTAATTGAAGTGAATTGTTTTGCAAGAAACTACTATGTATGCTAATGCAGTGTATGTTGAGGAAGGGTTAATTGCAATTTTTGTAAACAGAAAGTGCTGAGGCATTTTGTCATCCGAAATGCCTGTGCTCTACCCTCTGATGTACTATTATGTGTACTCATCTCCCCAGAGATATCTTTGATTCAATTTGTTGGATTTCAATTTATTTTTGTCACAGAAGATGTTGCTGTGATGCTAGTTTGTGCCAACTTTGAAATTCATAATTTCTGCAGTTGATTTTTCCTCAAAAAGTTTTTTTTTACGCTGTTCAGTGTTGTATTTTTCTTTGTTCATTTGTTTATCTGTGCATGTTAGGTAATTTTGCAATTTGTGTTTCTTTTTTTTTGAGATTCAATTATATTAATGTTTGTGGCTTTCAACTTTGTGTTTTTTTTCAAAATTTCAACAAGAGCCAAATTACCCACGAAATTTCCCCACGGCCGACCTACACGAACGGTCACATAAATGGCGCCCAACTGGCTGGCTTGAAATTTTGAGAAATTTACACTATAGCCAAAGCTATTGGTGGTTCCAGCAGTGTTTTTTTAGTATCTTTGATGTTTGACAAGGTTGTGTTGTGTTTGTTAAAGGTATGCATTTCTATAGATATTGTAGGTGGTAAAATACTCACTGAATAGTTAATATTAATTTTTTGTCAATTTGAACTCAAATTACGACTGGTTCATTTTGTTAGATAAAATGGCTGATAAATACAACCAAGCTAGGGATTTGGGAGATCTTTCTTCAAATGAGGATGATGGGGAGACTACAGTCAGGGAAATAGTTCAACAGGTAGAATCACCGGTTGCTACCGAAGAATATGCTACTCTTGGTACGTCGGGAACTGAATCTGCGTCTCCTCAAGATCCAACGACATCAGAAATTGACATTGACAGGGCGAATAATATGATGATAAGATTAATGTCGCAGTTTATGATTCAGATAGATGAGAAACTTAGATCCTCGAATTCGGAATTAAAAGACAGTTTATCTTCTCAATTAAATGATAAATTAGCGGATCAATCAAAATATAATCTTCTCAATTAAATGATAAATTAGCTGAACAGTCCTGTCAATTAAATGATAAATTAGCTGAACAGTCCTGTCAATTAAATGATAAATTAGCTGAACAGTCCTGTCAATTAAATGATAAATTAGCGGATCAATCTAATCAATTAAAAGACAGTTTATCCGCTCAGTTAAATGAAAAATTTGCGGAACAATCTACTCAGTTGGAAGATAGATTAACTGCTAGTTTTAATGCAAGACTAGTTCACTTAGAACAAGCCATAATAGAAAAGACTTCGCAACTTTCATTAGAAACAAAACAACTATCTGAAAATATAGTACAGATGGAAAAGAATTTTCAAGATAGGACGGAACAGTTGTCAAGAGATCTTTCGGACAAAACTTCACAATTGGAACAAAAGTTAACCGATACGACCTCTCAAATTAGAACTGAATTAGAAGAAAAGCTGGAGGAACAGATGTTACGTTTGAATATTAATTTTGAAACAAAAGTTGATAAGGTCAAAACAGAAGTCGACAAAAACGTTTCTGATATAAGGGCAGAAATAGTAGACAACGAGCACAAAATTTTGTCGCAATTAGACTCAAGGAAACGGGAATTAGAAGCTAAGGTAAACGACCTCCAAGAGAAGATTGATGGTTTACCTGCGGGCCCTATGACTACACATCCTATGATGGTTAGCTTACCGCAAGGTTTAACTTTTGGAGCCCATGGGAAGGAGAACCCCTGCGCATTCATAAAGGCAGTAGAAAATTTTTTTACATTGTATAATCTGCCTGAAAGCAAGAAAGTCAGATTGGTTTATCAGATGCTAGTGAGTAATGCGAAAATTTGGGCGGACACTCTGGATCCATTACCGACTTCAATGGAGGGATTTAAAGAAAAGTTCTTCATGAGGTACTGGAATCACGAAACCCAGGTTAATTTTCGGTTGAAGCTTATGTGTAGTACCTGGAAAAAAGGTCAGAGCATGCAAGACTACGCTACGGAAAAGCTAGCAGGCTTCAGATTATGCTCTCCCACGATTCCAGAAAGTGAAACCGTTTGCCTTATAATTAGACATTTTCCAATAGGCATTCAGAATTTGCTAAAAAGTCAACTGCCCATGACAGCAGAAAAGTTAGTGACGCAGTTAGGTCTGTATGATGCAACTTATGAGATGTCGGGTAAGCAGGATACAACAAAACCGACAAGCATTTCATCAGCAGCCATCATACAAACTTCTGGCACTAATATGGAAAATGGAAATGTGAAGAAAAAGGGAAAGAAACACGAGATATCAGGAGATCATGAAGACACTTCTACTCCGTCGAAAGTTGCTAAATCGGCTTATTATCAACCTGAAGCAGCTGCACAACTGTACAACGCAGAAAAGGGAAAGCAGAAAATGGGCAAGGATAATCCAACACCATCTACTTCAAAAGATCCTGGACGAGGGTTAAACTAATGAGGTTTGTCTCGTGTGGTCACCCCGAAACAAACCAAGAAATCAAGGAAGTAGAAGAGGTGACGATACAGTCTGTGACGTGTTTGCAACCATACTCAGAATCTGAAAGGATGCCGTTTACCAGTGTCAACGCAACCAGACGTAGGTGCCCGATGATCAACATAATATGCGAAGGAAAAGAAATCTCAGCATTGGTTGATACAGGGTGCACATGCTCTGTGATTGTAGAAGATCTGTTAAATGAAATCTCTAAATTGAATCCGAATATACCGCAATTCCCTATGCACAAATCATATATTGTTGGAGCGAACAAAAAGAGGTCGCGTCCAATATCTCGACAGGTCCTATTGCAGTTGACAATTGGCCTAAAGATGTATGATGTTGTCTGCATAGTAGCAAAGGAATTGCTGTATCCACTCATATTAGGGATGGATTTTCTGCACGACTACGGAGTGGTGATTGACCTATCTAGGAATGCTATACAATTCCCGTTGGACAACACTGTAAACTGTAATCCAGAAGACGACGAGCAGTGCATGGATCTTCACATCAACTGTGTTACTTCTACTAACTTATTAACATCCATTGAAGATACGATTAACAAAAATGAAGAAAAAACCATCAGCAAGGAAGAAGGGCGTTGAATTTCAAGATTATTTTTTCTTACCATTTCAAGACGTTGATGATGCGAAAAAAAAATCTTATTCATTGGGGGGCTATGTAGCGATCCTGAGCTCGCTCAGTCACTATTTGGCGATAAGAAAGACCTTGTCTGCGTGCTTCGCCGCGCGATTACGTAACCCGTCGCCTTATCAGCGGTCGCTGGAGGGGTGGCGGGGGGAAGACAGTTGTTCCCTCCCCTACGCGGAAAAGAAGGGGTTGTAACGGCGGTGTCTGGAAAGTGCGCAGAATGTTTCGAGAAGCGGCAGCGTGAGGTAGCAGCGTGAATTTGGAAGCTGATGGTGTGGGGCCGCGAGCTCCAGTTAGCGAGAAAGAGGTTTGGCCCAGTGGTGGCTAAATTCACACCGCAGATGCGCGTTCGACGAAGGCATCTGGTCTTGCAGTAAGACGTGGTTACAGAGAGAACCCGTGCTTAGGCCCAAGACAGAGCGTCGGCAGCCGCATTAGTTCGCTGTGAGTTGTGCGCTGGTGGCGAACGCCACGGTCACCGAAATAAGGTCGGTGTTAAAGACAAAACAATTTTGTATGTGATACTATAAAAAGTAATGAGAATTTGGAAGCAATTGACTGTAGAATGCAGGTTGAAGTGTTGTTCCTGTAGTTCACTGTCAGATTGTTTAATATTTTTTTTGGCCATTAACACTCTTGCATAATGTATGATATACCCGACCATTGGTATTTCCATAATCATTGTGGACTATTTTCAAAAGATATTTGAAGTAGTGTGTCTTTCTAAGGGGAGAACATCACTTATTTATGATAGAATCTTGTCATGTTAATACACTACAAGTGCAGTTTCTGTCTTTAAATCAAAAAGAACATTTTGATGATAGTGTAAAATCCAAATCAAGTTAGAAACAATTTGGGTTATTTATGAACAATTAAAAGGTTATAAAAGTATATTTGCTATGAACTGTTGAATTTAAGTGAACTTAAATATCTTGAAATATTTATTGAAATTTGGATGCCTGTTGAGTAAAAATACAACATATTTTTAATTTCAACCAAAGGTGTAGGTTGTAATAAATGTTTCACATTTATGGTGTAAACACACATGTTTAGTTTTTTTTTGCAATTTCTTTTGAATATTCTGTGTTTTCAAAACTATGTTTATTCATTTTAATTGTACACAACATATGTCTTTGTAATTGAAGTGAATTGTTTTGCAAGAAACTACTATG
Organism: Acheta domesticus; assembly: GCA_031308135.1. Taxonomy (NCBI): domain Eukaryota; kingdom Metazoa; phylum Arthropoda; class Insecta; order Orthoptera; family Gryllidae; genus Acheta; species Acheta domesticus. The sequence goes on from JAHLJT010007902.1 coordinate 13,501, forward strand.
TATGCTAATGCAGTGTATGTTGAGGAAGGGTTAATTGCAATTTTTGTAAACAGAAAGTGCTGAGGCATTTTGTCATCCGAAATGCCTGTGCTCTACCCTCTGATGTACTATTATGTGTACTCATCTCCCCAGAGATATCTTTGATTCAATTTGTTGGATTTCAATTTATTTTTGTCACAGAAGATGTTGCTGTGATGCTAGTTTGTGCCAACTTTGAAATTCATAATTTCTGCAGTTGATTTTTCCTCAAAAAGTTTTTTTTTACGCTGTTCAGTGTTGTATTTTTCTTTGTTCATTTGTTTATCTGTGCATGTTAGGTAATTTTGCAATTTGTGTTTCTTTTTTTTTGAGATTCAATTATATTAATGTTTGTGGCTTTCAACTTTGTGTTTTTTTTCAAAATTTCAACAAGAGCCAAATTACCCACGAAATTTCCCCACGGCCGACCTACACGAACGGTCACATATGAAATCCTGTTTTTGATTTGTTAATGGAAGCCTAAATTCTCGAGACAATACAAAAAATTGTTACTTTAATGTGGCATGAAAATTTGATTTACTAAGTAAAGAATAAATGAAAACATTTAAAAAATCAAAAACAAAAATGTTTCACTAATCAATGAATAGAAAAATTATTACATTTGAGTTGCTTCGTGTTTTTTTTATTTTTGTATTTTTTTATCAAAATGGCGCCTTGGGTGTGCCTCACCGCCAAGGCGACAGTCATCCATCTAGGAGTATATAAAATATACATCATTGGGAGAAAGGCACAAGAAAAACAACAAGGAACGAGTTCGAGACGATACTGCACATCTGGAAGAAAAGTGAACGGTGCGGAATACAAACGGCCGGAACAGAACAGCTTGGACTTTGGTCGCGAGCAGACGGGTTGTAACGCAGTAATGGAGGCAGAACAGCATTGTATTTGGTCGTGAGCACACGTGTGGTAAAAAGTAAAACGTGCGTAGATGTGACCGCGAATAATTTTGGAGAAATAATTTTCATGAGATTAATATTGGAGTTTTTGGAAAATTGATGGACGCAAGAATTGCACCGAACTGGATCCGGCGACACATGGGATGCCATCGCCGATGGTCGGAGAAAAACAACGAAAAACCATCGTTCAAGTATGCTGAGGAAACGGAGAGGGAAGTGAGTTCTGATTAATAATATTCTAATAAGTAGGAAGACCAAGTTCTGTCATTAGTTTCATCAGAAGTTCAGATAATTTGACGATAACAAAAGTAAACATGGCCATGTGTGAATGTAGAAATCAAGAAGTGTGTGATTGTAAATACGGTGTGAATAAGAGGAGCTGATTTATTAAATATTTGTATTCTTTTGTGTTGTGTGTTGTATTTTTGTATTTCTTTGTAACCCAAGAAATCATCATCATCATTCTAAGGCCAAAAAGTGCCTTGTCGCTGCCGCCATGACATTCTGTCCTTCGCTGTCCTTTTCATCTCTGCGTAATTTCTGAAATGTAGTTCGGTTTGAAGTTGTTCTAAAATTTTAATTTTATGTCTCCCTCTTCCTCTTTTTCCAACTATTTGACAGTCTAAAATTGTGTTTAAGAATTGATTATTTCTAAAAATGTGTCCAAAGAATTTTGCTTTCCTGTTCCAAATGGTTTTTAGTAGAGATCTCTTCTCCTTCACTTTCTCTAAAATTACGTTATTTGAATTTTTTTCAGTCCAGGAAACCTTCAGTGGTTTTCGCCACAACCACATCTCACAAGCTTCTAAACGACTCCTGTCAGTTTGTAAAAGCCTTCATCTTTCACATCCGTAGGACAACTAGGACACTCCAGACAACTTTTCAGAAATTTCTTTCTAATATCCAAATTTAGGTTGGTATTTGTGAGCAAATTTATTTTGTTTAGGAACGACTTCTTTGCTAGTGTAATTCGCTTTCTTATTTAAGCCAAGTAAAAAGAGTCTGAAATTATAAATGTTTTTGAGAAGGAGAATCTGTTTTTGATTTCGTAGGGATTGTTATTCCAAAGATTCAAATATATATTATAGAAAAGGGATTACGTTCGTAACATTTCGTCACCGTAATTCCATATGGACGGTTCTGTCGACCCACAAAAATAAATTTTGTGTAGCTCGCAA
>JAHLJT010007907.1:0-35788 GCA_031308135.1 Acheta domesticus
ACACACCACACACACCACACACACCACACACACACACCACACACCCACCACACACACATCACCACACACACATATATACAGGGTGAGTCACGTAACTTTAGCACCTCCTGTAACTTTTGAACGGTTGAAGTTATTGCAATGCAGTTTTCACGGAAGTGCATGAGGGAAAGGGGCTAATTGATACGTGCATTAATTTCTATTTTATCACTTGTATTTTACGAGATTTTTAGGTAACTTTGTTTTTTCAAATGGAACTATACATATTTTTTCAGTCCACCATGACGAGCGTAAAAAGACGAATCCAATGATGTACATATTGTCATATGTTAGATAAGCATTTTTTTGATTAATTTTGATTTTTGCGACTGGGGTTTAACGGACATTTTGAATAGTCCACCACACAAGGTCACGCAGCGCTCCACCAGCAACGCGCGCCCGGAAGGGAAGGGAAGGGGAGTATTTGAAGATACGAAACATATTCCAAATATTCACAAAACCATTGCAGTTTTTTCCTGAACTGTGCTTTCCATCCTTCCGCATTTTCAGATTTTCGTCTTTCTTTGATTGAAGGAATTAAAGGATGGAAAATAAGGATTTGTCATAAGTTTGTATTGTAATAAAATTGTTTATAACTTCAACTCCATTTAATGGGATTTCATAAGATACGTATTAATGGGATCTTGAAACAAAGCACAATAAGAATAAATAATTAAAACTGTACAAAAAATATTGTATATTTTGAGCAAACAATTTCAATGTTAATACGAATATAATAATAACTTAGGGATAGAAATAATCTTATTTCAATAAATACTACTTAAGACAAATCCGTATTTTCAATCCCTAAGAAACACAAAATATCTGAAAATGGATCAGGATGGAAAGGAGAGTTCAGGAAAAAATGCAACAGTTTTGTGAATATTTTTCGTATCCTCAAGTACTTAAATCCCTTCCCTTCCCCGACCCCGCGTTTGCTGGGGGAGCGCTGCGTGACCTTGTGGGGCTGACAGTTACAATGAAAATATCCGTTAAACACTAGTCGCAAAAAAATCACAATTACTCAAAAAAATGCTTATCTAACATATGACAATATTTATATCTTTGGATTCGTCTTTTTACGCTTGTCATGATAGACTGAAAAAATATGTATAGTCCCATTTGAAAAAACAAAGTTACCTCAAATATCTCGTAAAATACAAGTGATAAAAGAGAAATCAATACACATATCAATTAGCCCCATTCCCTCATTCACTTCCGTGAAAACTGCATTGCAATATCTTCAACCGTTCAAAAGTTACAGGAGGTGCTAAAGTTACGTGACTCACCCTGTATATATATATATATGTATATATATATTATATATATATATTATATATGCATGTGTGTTGTGTGTGTGTGTGATTTATATATACTACTTTATACATGGCGTCGAATATCTATCGACTGAATGCGGTCGGAATAACAGGCTCCTGGGCATAGAGCACCCTATGCATGTTATTCCGATCGCTAACAATTCAGCATTATAAACAATAAGTTAATACATACAAAGAATTAATAAATAGTGTTGCTCTTGTACTCATTATTCAACATTTTGCAATATACTAAGCCTATTTACAAAGATATTACACTATTTACAAACAATTTAAGGATGGCATTTATCTTTGGTATCACTCTTCAACTTCCTGACCACTTGGCCATGGGGGCGGGGTGACTACTCGCCCCATGTTACCGTCCCTGGCACGAGGAGCCGGGTGGGCACTACTATCCAGCAATTTAACAGTTAGAGATTTTATTATCTTACACATTGTTCTGCTTTTGTTTATTAACAATCTCTTTTGGAAGTACTTGTACATCGTAATAGATTCTATTATTGATAACAATCCTGCTATTGTATCTTTCTGAATTTGAATTCCATGTTTGGTTTCAAAGTGATGGTCGGCGCAACCACCACACCGGACAATCACATAGTAAAGGAGCGCTGTTTCTCCTCTCCACACATGCAATTCGGGGAGTCCTTAAGCCCAAGATGAAACAAACTTACTTCTGAATGGGCCGTGACCAGTAAGAATCTGCGCCATTTCGGGAGTAGGGCGAAAAATGCTTAAGCCCTAATCTTGCTTGGACATTTGGCAGGCACGCGTAGGTATCTCTAGCAGTGGTTTCCTGCTCCCATCTTTGTTGCCAAATTTCAGTTGTTTTGGCTTTAACCAACTTGATTACTTCTGTTTGACCACCCAGATCAAGGAGTTCCCGTCGATCCAGACTTCTCTTACAAGGTTCCTTCTATATATTTAGCAGCTACAATTTGAATGACTAAATCAAGGGGCATTCGCCCGGAAATAATCTGGAGCGCTGCAGTGGATGCAGTTCTGTATGCTCCTGTCAGGAGAAGAAGGGCCGATCTCTGCGCCTTGTTGAGTGCCCTTTGGATTAATACTTTGCTTTGGGTAAGAGATTACCCAAACTGATGCACAGTAGGTGATCATGGGTAAAAACGCACTTTTGTAAATTGTATACAAGGCAGATTGACTTACTACGTTATGCACCCCTGCCAGCCTTCTGAGTGTCATAAATAGATTTTTGCTTTAGTGCAAACTTTGCTGACATGAGCGTGGAATTTTAATTGTGGATCAATATCCACACCTAAGTATGTGTGGCAGAAGGTGACCTTTAATTTTTGCCCCCCATAGACCACTGTGGGAGGCCTTTCTTTTGAGGGATGCTTCCTTCCAGGCGCCGTTTTAATGTGGTTGGTCATAACCATGAATTTGATTTCTCAACTGAGAGATTGAGCTTTGCAGTCATACACCACTGAGAGACCACCTCCAGTACCTGTGCTGCCTGTCTTTCGGCTTCTGATCTAGAGCCTCCGTGGACTATTAGGGCAAGATCGTCGGCATATGCGACTGTCTTATACCCTTCAGTGCCAATGTTCTCAGAAGTGGGTCTATAATAATATTCCAGAAAATAGGGCCCGAATTGACCCTTGCGGGCATCCTTTAGATAACTGATGCCTTACCTCAAGAGTCCATCTCTTTGTAAACTGCTTCTTTGCCTTCAAAGAAGCTTCTGTACAACCCTAACAGGGCTGGAGGTATCTCCCAGTAGTTGACTAACTCATGCCAAAGAAAACGGCCACCAAGCATTATCAAAAGCTCCCTGTATATCCACAAAAATTATCAAAGTATACTTAGATTGATCACCAGTTTGCACCATATTCATGAGCTCATTTACTGCACCTTTCACTCAACAGATGACATGACGTTGAAACTGTAAATTTTGACACTTTTTTAAAGTTGGACATACAATAAAACTAAACATTTTGCAGTAACCGAACGCATGATAAAGGTGTCGAAAACTTGGCTCTAAGAAAATGGAATTTTGTCCAGACCTGAAGTAAATTCGGTAGGGCATTAAAACTGTGCATTGTGACGAAAGTTCAGGAATTCTATGGTAAGCGAGTACTTGTATTTAAAGAGTTGTGAGGGACCAGAAAATTTCAAAATGTGAGTCAAAACATGAGTCAAGAATCCGTCATTTAATTATTTATAAATTATTATAAATATATATATATAATTATATATATATATATATATATATATATATTGATATACATAAATATTGTTTATAAATTCAATCGTGAAGTTTCACCACCTCAAGAAGTACTTAAATTACTGCTTCATCCAAAGAAACCGACGCCCAGTAACGCAAGAAACCCGTCTATTGCAGCAATCTACTACACATTGGTTCGTAAAATATTAATGTCTTTTGAAGTTACTGAGATCCCCCTTTGATTTTTTCTGGAGTTATCACCAATACTCTAGTACGTTTATAAATATTTTTAAAAAATGTTTGGTCATCAAGTTTACAATATTCAATTTCAAAAACTTTTTTTTAAAAATTGAAAATTTAGGAGATTAAATATTTTGCAAAATCTTAAACATTAAACATGTTTTAAAGTTTTGAATGGAACTTGAACGGATTTTCTATAATTACTGTATTCAAATATATTTTTTAAGTTAGTGATGCGCGTCATTTTTAGCAAATTTCATTACGCAATATTTCCGAAAATAATAAAGTTAGAAAAAAGTAAAAATACACGTGTTACCTTATTTGACCCATATAAAAAATAGAAAAAAATAGAAAATTATTAAAAATATGATGCTCAAATTTTGGTCTTTTTGTGCGATTTGACGTGGAATGGCTCATATATGGAAAGAGTTGTTCGTTTTGTATGATGTGTACTGTCAAGTACTGTCATAGGCACCAAAAACATTTGGAATTTGGAATACCTGTTGGCCGCATTAACTTTTCAAGTGATGAATTCGGACTTTGAACTGGAATGCATCGCCTTCGTGCGGCCTTTACGCGGAAATTGTAAATAGCAAAGAGAGTGCATCACACAACTCGGACGTTCGATAACTGTCACGAATTTCACAAGCGATGCTGGTTGGCAAAACTGCTTGCTAAGGAGAGAAACGTCTTCCACCAGTCACTGGTAACGATTCGCGTGGGTTTCTTTACAACTCTTCTTTCTTGCTGGAGACGCCGTCGTTTGTGGGAGATCTCGGCGTCTTGTATTTAATTCACAGCCGGCCTCCTTGGTGCTGCCCTCTAGGAAGGAGAAACCCAACACCTCTCCTCCCTTGACAGGCATCTGTTAAGTACTCTGAAGTGATACGATTGTCTTTTGCTCCAGGATCCTCTGGCATTCTGTTGTGAAGTTTCTTCTATTAAACAGGAGGATGCTTCATGTTCCTCAGGTGAGTGGGAAAGTTTTTCATGTATTTTGCAATGCCAAAGGACATATGCGTACCCTTCTGAAAAACAAGAGCTGAGCAGTACAGTTCTGGGCCTTTTAATTCAATTTTCAGTCAAAATGTTGGAAATTAGTTCTTGGCTCTTATAAGAGGGAGCGCCTCCTACATGACGCGTTTCTTCGAGGGATTCCATATATTTTTGGTCATTTTGTGTTGTTTTCTGCCGATTCAATTTTTTTGGCGCATATTTAGAAATTTGTGTGGGAAATAGTGTGAGTCGGTCTACTTCAACTGTAGGTTCGACTGATTCTTCTCGTTTAGCCTCGGAGTCTTCAGCTACGCTGCGCGTTCTCTTGTAAAAATTCCGTTTTATGCGTAGTTTTTGAAAGTTCAAGATTTTTCGCGTATTTAATACCGCATTTTTACTTTCCCGTATACTCTACATACATTCGTATAGTATACGGAAAGTTATTTAATTGTGCGCGAAAAAACGGCGGATTTTCGGCAGAAAATCTCTTATTACAGGACCCTGGTAACGAAAAAGGGGATGAATCCCGTTGCTAAATTAAGAGAAATATCCTAACACGTGGTGCAGCGAGAACCCTTATTTTGTTTGTACTTGATACCGAAAAACCAATTGGAAGCAGAACGTGTGTCCGTCGGATTGTTCGTGAACAACGCTAGCGACTAAAGCGTTCAGCCGATTTTTACCAAAATTGATACTCCCCGATCGATGTGAATGGTCTGGCGGCCCCTAGAATATTAAACCGATATTTACATTTTGGAGCGTACTTTATACAAAGCCTCTGGGACATTCTCAAAATTTTCAAAAAACGGCGGCAACAATTTTGACTAACTTTTGTTGTTGGATAGTCTGGAGGTCATTTAAGAGAATGGCGTATGTCACATTTCGGTTGAAAACTCTGAATTTTCGAAAATTGCAAAAGTTTGAATTTGTGGACGTCTTGCTCCAACTATCAAAATAGCAGACAGAGATTTTTCCTCCGAATAAAATTTCTTCAGAGTGAGTTTTTTCATTAAGGTCATGTACATTTTTTTGAAATTTACAATAATTTGTAAACATTATTACATTTGTGCAAGTGCTGCGATCTTTGGGGCTCATTTGGGCAAGGTCATGAGTGGTCTTTTAATGTGCAACAGCCACAGTTAAAATGTCATCTTAAGATGTATATCTTACACCGTGACCCAAACTATTCGTGCGCACCGTACGGACAAGCAAGGAACTAGCCTCAAAATGGCTTCAGAAAATTTCCCCCAAAGGCGGCTAGTTGACACACCTATATATATACACAGTGGTTGATCGTTCCTTGGTTTAATTGACATTTTTTAAATAATAGATGTTAGTAGGGCACAAAGTGCAATATTTCAATTCTACGTAGTTGCTTCCAATAATATGGGAAGGGTATGGGTGGGGTTCCAATAATATGGGAAGGGGTATGTGCTGTTGTAGCACCTAGTTTTATTTAAAATGATTTCATAAAATATATGAAATGAACTGTCAAATCGTGATTAATGCAATATGTCAGTACGTTTTGGGGAAACTGCAATAGACTCGTTTAATCTATGACCCATTCCGATCATTCCGATCACATCTATGACCCATTTCCGTTAAATTTAAATAATCGAAAATACAATTTTCAAATGTGCAAATGTTTCCTTTTCCCCGTCTGAAACTAGTGATGCTGTAATAGGGGCAAACGGTCTCGTATCATCTAAACTATATGGGAAAATCTGTGCCATTCTGTAGCATCACTGGTTCGGTATCAGAGACAACAATACATGGATTCAGGCTACACCATGCGTTAGAGGACTTTTTCTAAATTTAGCAACTGGATTTATCCACTTTTTCTTCACCAGGATAATAAGACCGTGTAATAAGATTTTTTCTGCCCAAAATTTGCCGTTTTTCCGCGCATTACATGGCTTTTTCTTGACTATGGTAAGCGGTAGCAGGAAAGTAAAAATAGATTAAGTCCAGCTTTGAGATTTTTTTCTTATAAGTTTCCGAGCGGCCGGTCAAATGTCTGAGATGAAAAATACGCGGAAGTCAGATGTAGATCGCCCGATTAATAAGTTTTAATGTAGTCCCTCGGGACCTTGCAAGTCGGAAGCCCTGATCTATAAGATGAGATTCACCTAAGAGGAAAATTAGAACTGGGAATAGCGACACCAATGCCAATAAGTTAAAACAAACAAGTTTAACATCTGGTTTCTCAATACGCAGGAAAAAGGAAAAGATAAAATAAAATTTGATGATCTTGTCACAGAATAGTTGTTAATGCAATGAGATCCTTATCAATTACAAGAAAAATATTAGTGATAAAATGTCTGAAAAACTAGTAGTGTTGAATGGAAACGTGTCCAGTAGGGTGGCCCTTGTTATATAGGAGTGAACATTTTTTTACATTATTTTTAGCGCACTCTCTTTACTTTTCTTCCTTTTACCATAATTTTGAAGAATACCAAATATTACTCCATTACATAGTGTAACACGGCCTCATCGAGCTTGAGTGAATGAAGATAAGGGGATGGGAATGCGGAAAATTACGCCTTTAAAAATACGTATTTACTCACATAAATGAAATATATAATTTTGCTACCGTTATCAAATACAGTTATTAAGCGATACTCAGCCATACTTAAAAAAGTTATAATAAAGGCCAAACAACTGTCAAATGATGAGTACTTAAAAAATCTAAAAATAAAACAAAAGCATGTGGAACGTTGTAAAAAACAAAAACCTTACCTGCAAATGACAAAAAAACACAAAATATTGAACTAGTTCATGAACACAAAAGAATAGCAAACCCTAATGAAACAGCCAATATATTCAATTAACATTTCCTCTGAAATAGCTGGCAAACTTCTGCAAACAAGCAAACCAAATACTACATCTCAACAACCACCACCTTTCTTTATAACTCGATTTCTAGTATGTACATCACAGAAACAACAGAATAGGAAATACTTCAAATTATAAATAAAATGCAAAATAAACAATCTGCTGGGATAGACAACATTCCAGACTCCTTAATAAAAAGATTGCTCCATACATCATCAAACCACTAATATATTTATACAACCAATCACTAACTCAGGGCTCCTTCCCAAAACATATCCAAAAGTGCAGTAATTAAATCTATTCACAAGAAAGGTAACAAACAAGATGTAATGAATTATAGACCGATTTCACTCTTGTCAGGATTTTCAAAAATATTAGAAAAACTCTTCTACGAAAGATTAAAAAGATACACTGTAACATTATCACTAACTCACACATAGATTCAAGGAAAATCGATCAACTGAAACGGCTATATTCACCTTTATAAATGAAATCCTAATAGCACTAGAAAAAAAAGAAATTCCTGTTGGTCTTTTCCTTGACCTGTCAAAAGCTTTTGACACAATAGACCATAAAATTCTATTGTCCAAAATTAGAATCTTATGGAATCCGAGGAATTGCTTACAACTGGATAAAATCATATTTAAACGGACAGAAAACAATAGTAGTTTTACCTTACCTAAAAGATAACAAAATAAACAATCATCACTCCCAACCAAGAGATGTGACCTATGGGGTCCCGCAAGGATCTACACTAGGTCCGATTTTATTTCTCATATTTGTAAATGACCTACCATTAATAATGGAAAACAACAAAACAGTACTTTTCACTGATGATAGGAATATAATATTCAAAGAAAGAACAACAAAAATCTCTACAAGACAAAGCCAATTCTGCCATTGACAAACTAACTCAATGGATCCACCGAAACAAACTAGTCCTAAACAAAGACAAAACAATCACAATGCATTTCCGCAACTCTCACTCACAACAATACTCACCAAATTTAACGTTAGAAGGCAACAGCATAACACAAGCACAGCATACAAAATTTCTTGGAATCACCATACAATCCAACCTCAAATGGAATTCACACTTACAAGAAATTAATTTAAAATTGAGCAAACTTAATTATGCTCCTAGAATAATAACAAGAAACAGCACCATCGAAACAGTCCGAACAGTGTACTTTGCGAATGTGCTCTCTGTTCTCAAATACGGAATAATAATATGGAGCCAAGCACCTGAGGCTAAGCTGACAAAAAGAACAGAGTCCTGTAGACCTCAATTCAAAAAACTTAACATACTTCCACTGCCTTGTATATACATTTACAAAGTTCTCATGTTTGTAAAGAAAAATCTAATAAACAACAACACACCTTACAAATTTAACTCAAACTTACACTCACACAACACAAGACAAGCATATAACCTTCATCAATCATTGTGCACAAGCACACTATGCCAAAAGGGTACATTCTCAACAGGAATACAATTCGTCAATAAATTACCTATACATCTGAGAAACATAACAGGAATACACAACTTCAAGAAAAACTTAAACACTTCCTTGGCCAAAAACTGTTTTATAAAATTCAGGAATACATCAGTAACTAATATGTGCAAACAAATTTCAAGTTCTGCAGTAGGACTAGGTGTAGGAATAGAAAAAGACCTGGCCAAAACCTGTCTCCTTCTCCTCACCATTTCAAGATTGGACAATTGAATATACCAATATTATTGCATTATATGTAGCTGTTACCATAATTAATATTATGCGCTTTTATTTTTACTATTATTATTATTATAATATTATAAGTAATAGCAATAACATGACAGTAAAAAGTAAATTTTACTTTTGCATTAGACATAAAACTGTACAATCCTAAAATGTTAAATATCTTGCTACTAAAAATAATTATATACTGTATAATATCTTATCTATCTATAAAAAGGATTGTAATATAATTCTTAGGGCAATGACCCCATCTCGATCAGGGCAATTTGGCTCGTCATATACGATTGTAATTGTATATGTAACTCAATAAATTATTATTATTATTAGATCTAATTTGAAAACCAAATAACTCAAAATATACAAATTATACCATTAAGCTACCTTGTGATTCTTGTCACAAAAAAGCCAACTTCCAACTTAGGATATTGCATACTTCATTGAAAGGATGTCTGGTCAGCATGAATGTTCCCCCTCAGGTGGCATCAATCGATGAACTTTTGAAATTGCATAAATCCAGAAGACAATTTCCTGACTTGTTTAGGAGAATGAATTTATTACAATACAAAATACATATTGTAATAAGAGCAAAGCTTTTATCTGTAGTCTTGTACCAACCACAATGCATTCACGAGCAGTGTGGGAAAAAAAGAGAAGTGTAATGATAATCTCAATAATATCGGAATGGAAACACGCAACTTCTTCTACAATACTTTTTCATTTTTAATTGAAGGACTTAGTGCATGAAGGTGTTAACTCAAAATTTTGTGATGTTTACTTTCATCGTCAAAACAGCTTTTCAGGGAGTTTCCTATTAGTTGCTTTACTAGTTTTATAAAAATCACAATATTTTTCGAAATATTGGTGAAGGGTGTCAACTCATCGCACGCAGTGGCGTAGCGTCAGGGGACGCTGAGATGCTGAGCATCCCCGTATATAAGAACCTTAAATACTGTATTGATAATCTTACAAGTGGTCTGTTGAGCGAAACACGTTTTGTATTAATTTAAAATTGATTTCCTATGATTGAATTCGGCGGGCTGTTGAAGCTGGCCTCTGATTGGTTGGAAGCTAAAATACTTCAGCGTCTGCCGCCAGATTGCGACGAGCAATGACGCATGCGCAGATGGCGAGGTGCCCCTCTCCCCTCTTCACCCCTGGCCCAGAGAAACCCGACTGCTTTACGCTAGCGTCTACTGCGGAAAGAAGCTCGTTTGTGCACGAGAGCGCAGCACACTTCAGGCGTTCAGTAAATTATCTTTCTCTCTCTCACTCGGGAGTCCCCGCTTGGTCATGGGTACAAACTGTAGAAATAGTGCCTGACTACTATTTCTTAATTAATATCCAAGAAATTGTATTATCTCTTAAATAGATTACATATTATTTAAGTCTGCAATGTATAAATTAACAAATGGTCTTATTGCCATTCGCGTATAAGAATTAAAGCTGAGCCATTGTATAATTTGCTTTCAAGACATCGGCAGCTCTGACTGCTGTGAGGATTTTGTGGGAAGCGCCTACACCGTCGTAAGCAATCGAGATCGTGGAAGTAGTCCCAGTGTATCTGCCTTGTGTTGCGTTCGCCTGTTAGACGAAGTACTTGATAGTGACATTTTGTGTGTTATTGTTGACCATCCCCAAACGTGTGAGTCACGCTACGCCACTGATCGCACGTAGGAAACGGTACATGCAAGAATGTGTTATCTCAGAGTTTACAAGCAAGACGGTGTTAACTCAACAGTTGGCACCTTTTGACACACAATCGAAAAAAAAATTGCCAAATCTTAAAACAAATTAAATTCATCCCTCGAGTTTTCCATTAATGTTTATGTTACTTAGTAGTGTGAATAAAGTTTTGAATAGAATGTTTTCTTTTATTTCTACCGAAGAATTCAAGTGAGAGGAGTTGTAATATTGTGAGAAAAAATAAGCTCATAATACTGTTGCATGATATTTCACATTAGTGCTAATTTCATTAGAAAATAAATTTTCTTGTTCATTCAAATGAGTAATACATATTGTGATATTTAAAGGGCTTAGTGCAAGAAGGTCTAAAGTTAAACTAGTGCTACAGAATGGCACAGACTTTCCCGTATTAGTTTTCTATATCCTTGGGTTTTCGCTAGCTATATTGAATTGCCACATACTCTTTCTTGCCAGCTGCCATCTATCACCGCCAAAAGTACATTTTTTTGTATACCAGTATTATAAACAACCCTTTTACATTAACAAAATCATTCATAGTATGGCATATTATTGCACGAATCATTACGTTTTTGTGTTTAATATGTAAGGGTCTTAAGGAAATGTATTTTTTACAGACCTCAACATAATTAAATTCTTAACTGGATACGATAGTAAATATTCCGGGCTTCTCATTTTTTGTTCACTATCAAAACAGAACCTTCTTCCTTCACATCGTTGATGCACAAATTGTACAATTCGACACGTCTACAAGCATCAAATATGCCAAAAATAGCAACAACCTGAAATCATACCAGTTATTAATACAATACATCAGTTAATAAATAAAACTTAACTATTGCCACTGTCATTATTATACTTTCATTAAAGAAAAGTTTCATCAGCTTTTGTAAGAAGTGTGTTTACATCTTGTTGGGAAAATATCATTGCCTTTATAGGTTGATATCCCACATTTACGTGTTTCATAAGTAAACTTACTTTATGAAAAGTTCCAATATCAATATTCTCTTTGATCTTTAGCATTTCCTTTAATTTGGAATAAGTGCACCATAGTGTCGACCCTTTACATGCTGTGGACCTAATGTTTAAAGAAGCATGCATTAAATTAACAAACGTCTTTATTCTAGCATGTGCATTATACTTAACCAAACTGCTCCATAGATACGAAAGAAAAGCAGCTTTGCATAATAAATTTGCATATTTTTTATCCATAAATTTCCTTAACTTTAAGTACTCTTTCTCATAAAGTTTGCAAGTCTTTTTCACTATCATAGCATTTTCTGCTTTTGCAGATTCTACCACACTTGCTCTAGGCAAATCCATTATGTTTGAATCACGACATTCAAACTAATTGCCATTTGTAAACAAATTTGTTAGTTAGGTAACACTCATGACAAAACATGAATTTGAGATCTACTACAACTACGAATTACAACTTAACACAATTAATTTCGCTTCCTTAAATCCTTATAATATTGTTATACAAAAAAATGGTGTATGCAATTCGTTTACAATGTTAATTTTTACTTTCCCGTATACGTACGTATACACGGAGTGATATACGTAGTATAGGGAAAGTTATGTAATGCTGCGCGAAAAAATGGCCAATTTTTGGAGGAAAAAAATTAATTGCCGGGCCGTGAAAACGAATAAGTGGATAAAACCAGTTGCTAAAGTAAGAAAATATCCCCTAACACGTGGTGTAGCCAGAAACCCTGTTTTCTAGGTACTTGATACCGAAAACCCAATTGAAAGGAAAACGTCTGTCTGTCTGTCCGTCCGTCCGTCCATCCGTTTGTGAACACTGCTAGCGCCTAAACCATACGTACGATTTCTTCCAAAATGGATATTCCCCGGTCGATCTGATTCTAGTCAAAGCTTTGAGATTTTGAAAAAGATTCTTCAAAATTTGGGCTACTTTATTTCAAGCCCCCCGGGGATTTTCAACATTTTCTCAAAAACGGCTCCAAATTTTTTCTTTAAATTTCTTGTATGAATAGAGTAAAATACACATTTTAACATGGAATAGGTCCGATTTTCACGTACAGCTCTGAATTTTCGAAAATTGTGAAAGTTTGAATTTTTTTCGGCGTCTTTCTCCAACTACAAAGTTGAAGATAGAGGTTTTTTTCTTCAAATAAAATTTGTTCTGCATATTGAGTTCTTTAATAAAGGTCATGCAAATGTTTTTCAAAATTTTGGTAGTTTTCGTGCAATATTGCGTGCAATATGTGCAATTTTAAAAAATTACAAAAACAAGATTTCCTCAAAAACGGCTCCAAATTTTTTATTTAAACTTTTGGTGGGGATAGTGGTAAATGTACTCCATCAATGACATAAAAGCCATATTGGTCTATCGGTTGGTTTTTTCAAATATTACAAAAATGTACATTATTTACTTGTCTCTCACGTCGTTAATATTTATATTATCGGTGATTTTTTCACATTATTATATTTACGAGTATATATGCTTTAAATAATGTCAAGTAAAGTTTCTCGAAAACACTACCGTTTTCTGTGAAAAGTAGCGCAAAATTTCTCATTTTCAGAAACGCTCAGACGCCATTTAAGGCAAGTGTTATAGGCATTACTTTTGATGGCCTATCGTGTAACATAGCCATGGCTACGTATCTGGGAGCTTCACTTGCTATTCATAATATGAAATCGTGGTTCCCACATCCTGAGTCTGGGATGCGAGTCCATATTTTCCTTGACGCTTGTCACATGTTGAAACTTGCCAGAAACCTTTTGGGACATGAGAAAATGTTATGTGATTACCGTGGAGGAGCTATCTGTTGGGATCACATTATGAAATTAAATAATTTACAATACCAAGAGCATTTGACTCTAGCAAACAAAGTGAGGAATACACATATTCTCTTCAAAACACAAACAATGGAAGTGTCATTGGCATCACAAGTTCTAAGTTCGTCCGTTGCAAAGGCTCTTGAGTTTTTGTGTTTTGATTTAAATCTTCAAGACTTTGCAGGTGCTGATGCAACAGCAGAGTTCTGTACAGTAATTGACAGACTCTTTGATTTATGTAATTCGAAGAACCATTTGGCCAAGGGCTACAAGATTGAGCAATCAGCACATTTGGCAACCATTTATGGAGAAGGCCAAATCTTATTTAGTAGGTTTGAGTGATGCCAGAAACAAACCTGTTCATGAAGGGTCGAGAAAGACTGTCATCTTGGGTTTCCTTGTCCAGTGTGCATCCCTTGAAAGTGTATTTTTCAATTATGTTGAAAGTGGGAAACTGTCCTATATTCCCACCTATAAATTCTCTCAGGACCACCTAGAGGTATATTTTGGTGCTGTTCGCAATCGTTTGGGTTGTAACAACAACCCAACAACATTGCAATTTAAAGCAACATACAAGAGATTGCTTGTTAGGAATGAAGTTAGGGAGAGAAGAAACGGAAATATTGGTGCGTTGGAGTATGTCCCTTTGCTTTCTTGGGATGCAGCAAGAAAGAAAGCAACCATCGAAGATCAAGAAATCGAAGAGATTCTCCAGGAAAATGTGCCAGACTATTTTGGCTCAAACCTGTCAGAATATTCTGCAAATATTGTTATGTATATTACAGGATTCGTGGTCAAACAAATAGTAAAAAAGATGACCTGTGATGTATGTTGTGAAAGGCTGGTTAGGCAAGACATTAATGAGTTTACTCAGTTCCTTATCAGAAAGGATAATGATGGACTTCAGTTTCCTTGCCAAGATGGTTTTAAAATTTGTTTGCAGGCAGAGAAAGGATTACGGACATTAACAGCTGTAGACAAATATCCTAAATTAAAGAATTTGAAACTTCTCAACAGTCAGATATTGGAATCTGCCACAAATAAAAATCTTTTCAATGATCTGCATGATCACTTTTTAGAATGCATGTTCCCTCAAAATCATTTGTTTGACATAGTTGACTTGCTTGTTTTTTTGTATTTTAAAATAAGTACTCCATGTAGTAAAACATGTACACCATAAATTCACCATGTAGCCAGAAGGAACAATGGGTTACTGCACAAAAAATTAATAAGACAGTTAAACAAATTAATAATATTGTATTGTTGATGTCAATTTGATATTAAGATTGTTTGCTATTAACTGCGGAAATTCTTCAAGTTAACTTTGTGACCGTTTATCCTGTGTTTTGAATTTAAATTTAATACGAGGTAGTTCTAAAATGTTCTATGTTCATTCGTTCTTTATATTTTCTTTTACTTTGCTTGATAAATATCTTTGGGTAATCATGGCATCCAATTTAGTAAACAACATTTTATTTATATGTCAAAATGGAATCTTTTTTTAGTAATTGTAAATTGCTTTTTAAGCATTGTCTATATAATTATAAGTTCATTTTTCTTAATATTTCTTTTTTAAATATGTTTGTTATTTGAGGAACATTTTATTCCAAAACCTCATAAGTGAGTAAAACAGAATTAAACGGGAGGATAAATATTTAACTATGCATTAGCAAACCAAATTTGGTTTCATGGTATATTTAGGCTTAAGGATTTTAATTTATAGTTTTCTTTGTTAAGGTTTGCTCTAATCCTTTGATTTGACTAGTTAAGAGGTTTTGACTCTAATTTCTGTAGAGAAATCCTGACTTTGTGCTTTTGGATATAAAATTACAAATCACTGTAATACTGTAAATCTCTTGTTAAATTATTTGGAAAGAGTCGTAGCTTGTAGTCAAACTTTTGTTGAATTATAAAATGGTACTCATTTATATATTATTATATTGTTGAAAACTAGTTATAAAGAGAGAGAAAAATCTTGCCCAACATTAAAAATTCATTCAATACAGTTTCATTCTGGAAACTGGCATCATTCAATGACAATTTGTGACAGTGATTTATTCAATAAGTTTTGTCAAGTTTAAAATGACTGTTGGTCACAGAAACTATGGACATCTTTGGGCAAGACTTTTTCAATTTCTGTAAGTGTTCATACGATACTTTGTTTTCAAAGCTTTGTTATATAGTTTTGGTACAGTAATATCTTCCCTATAGTTTCGGAAGTATGTATAGTCCAAATATGGACTTGGTTTTTTGACATGCTGATTTACAAATAGCAACATTCCCAGATGCTAGTTGAATCTGTATGATTTTCAATTTTCTTTCTATAAGTGAGTGCATAGAGTCGCATTCCATCCGAGTATGTCCCCTTTCCAAGAATTTTTTGTGTGATTGTTATTTTCTTCTCTTGGGCGACATGCAACAGAGCATTATACTGTCTTTACTCTTATATTGTACCTGGCCAATCATTTTTCAAAACAAATGAATCACCCTTAATGTTTTCCTTCATATTTATTTTGATTACGATTTGAAAAAATGGGGAGACACCATATAAAAGCATCAGGAAAATCAATATGAAAAAAGTAAATGTTAAAACCACATGAAAGGACCAAAAGTGGAAGTTATGAGGTTTTGAATTTTGTAGAATGGTATAGTCAAATAAGTTATTTTCTATTTGAATATCAGAGTTTTTAAAATATTTTTTGAGATGTACCATCTGTTTCTTTATGTATTTATTAATAAAATATTGTGGATAATTATTTGGTGATAAAACTTTTTAACAATACTTTGAATATAAATGACTCGTATCTTTTGCTTTTTTGGTTAACAATTACCTGATTTCCCTAATAAACAAGAAACAACAACCATGTGACCAAAAGTGGAAGTTACGTGTTGGATGTAAGGTAACCATATGGTAAGGATGTTTTCTATTTCAAATTCAGACTTTCTTAATATATATATATATATATATATATATATATATATATATATTAATATTAATATGTGCCTTGTGTTTCTTCATGCATCATTAAAATATTGTGGATAATTATTATATGATGAAATATTTTTCAAACTATGTTGATTTTTGTGATGAAAAAAGGCAGTTCAAAAAGTTAAAATACTCTATCAACCAGTCCGTAAACGACTCCTGTTGTTGGTTACTAATTACTTGATTTTTCCCAGTTTGTCAATACACAATTAGTCTAAGTATATGTTTGACCATAATTGTATAAATATAATTACACTTTATATACAAAAAGTGAGAATTTGATTAATTTGTTCGCATTATTAAAAACCGGAAGATAGATTGGATGAAAAAATGTATTTGCACCAACAAAAATAAAAATTAACATTTATTCTGTACTGATTGAAATGGGATCGAGTACATGCCAAAAACGTGAGCTATTTTCAATAGTTTTTCTTAAACCACGTTAAAATGTTTCGTTATTTATTTATCATAGTTGGTAGAAACATTTGCTATGTGATTTTCTAAGTTTTGAATCCGTAATATCCCGTGAAAAGCGCGTTAAGATACACAGTATCATATGACCGTGCCCGCATTTGCCCACAATATGGCGCACTGCGCAACGTTCAATTTGGTACGCTAGTGTTCACCTCTCACCATAGGAGTAGTGGGCCTTGGCGGTGAGGCCACCCAAGGCGCCATTCTGCTCGACAAAAACCTTGTTCGTATTGCTGAAAGCGGTGTGTTGTAGTGAGTTTTCTCTTGAGTGATTAGTGAAAAATATTTTGTTTTGATTTTTTAAATGTTTTCATTTTGATCTTTACTTAATGTAATTGTTATTTTCAAAGTTGGCCCAGGAAATCAATTATTTTTTGCCTTTGTTTTATCAACGTTTTACCACTATAAGGTGGGTTTCACAACAATATCGTGTAGTGAAATCTTAGTCTAAAGTGTTCGTGTTTTGAACATGTATTTTAATCTGTTCATTTATTCTCTAAATGTATGTTTTGTTCTATTTCCTGCTATGTAAAATTTAAAAGAAACATTATTTATTATTTGATTTTTTTTTCAATGGTGAAAGGTATCATTTGAATGTTTGTTCCTGCAAAAAAAGTTTTGTATTCATATGTAAATAAAAATGTCAGCCCATAAAAAGTACATATGTACTATACTTCTCTACTTGTTTTCATTTCAAATCTCTCTACCACTTCTCAAATCCAGCAGTTAATTAAATCATCCATTAAGAGAGAAAAAAGGAATATTTGGAGTGAAACGCAGTTTTTCTAATCACATCGACAATAAGAACGTCTTATTCTTATAATTGAAAACGGAATATTGAAACAGAGAAAGAATCCTTAATAATAAAGCTGCCGTAGTAATATAAATACACTTTCACGGGCAGTATTAACATATAAATTGATCTCTTCTGAAGTAGTATAAGAAGTTTGTTCCTGTAAGTCATCATAACAAACAAGTCCTCATTTTCGAAAGTCTCCGGTAACACTATGTCAATGCTGTTCGTAGTTTTATGTAAATTATAAAATATATTTCGACAATTTGTTGTTGCCTACAGCGTTACATTCTTATGATGGAACAGAACCATGTTAATAAATACAATGTATACGTGTTACACTCGTAAAAATCTACCGAACTTTCATGGGTGCAATTGACATTCGAAGCTTTTGCCGTGCAACATGGCTCCCTGTACGGCCTCACCTCCGCCTATTGGGAAAGCGCGGATTCAGCCATCTAGTGGTATTTATATACATCATTGATTTAGTGGCTTCCACCAGAGGTTACAAAGCTATTAAATGGATCACCAGCTTGTCCCCAAAATGCCCAAGTCGTTCGCAGCGCTTACATAGCGAAAACTGTGAGAACTAGCCTCACATTAGCTTCAGTTTTAGACCGGGAGTGAACCCACCTATAGGTTGTTCTCTACACTGTTCTTTTCCTAACGAGCCGTTCAATTCAAATGAATCGTTGATATCGTTCACCTACTGTCGTGGAATCAGCGCTGTGATTGGTGGATCGGAGCTCTCGAGGCGGCTCTTTCAAATCTCCAGAAAACGGATTTTCATCAATATTGTAATTAAAATTTCATAAATCACAGAACTTTCAGTACATTTCAAAATAAACAAACATGATGTGCCCTATGAATCGTTTCAAATCAATATAATTATATTTTACGTCAAACTGCCCAATTATATTTCGGTTTCTCTTTCTTGGCGCACGGGGGTGTGACAATAAAATGGAATATCTCATGGAATATCTCATTTCGCGTCGTTCTCCGTTGTGCCGTCAGGAGCCGCATGATGACAAGCACTGCTCGATACAGTCGCGATCATGCGACCCCGAGCAGCACAATCAAGAACGACGCAAAATACCGTGGGATATTCCATTTTTATTGAATTGTATTATTAAAAAATAAATTCATTTAAAAAGAAATAACTTACATTCAGAACATTGTAAAAGCAGGCTGGCATTCGCAGTGATGCACCAGTTGGATACCAACCTCTCCCTTTCTTCTTCATTCCACCAGTGCTCATTTTCTACCCCCAAATTCTTCCTGTGTGATACAAGTTACAAAGTTATTTTAAAAACAGAGTGGGTCATCATGGGCAATTTCATTACGAGAAATAATTTACTTCACCTATAAACCTAATAATATAGTTACTTTTGAGTAAATGTTTCATTCATGAGGGTGAAGAACAATTATTTGAATTTGAAGAATGTTCTGAATATTGTTTATGCAAAGAATGTCATTGAGACAAATATATTAAAAATTGGAAGACAGATTATTGGTCATGTGTCCTTTAAAATATACATATTTTAAATAAAGGTGGGTTTAAAAAGACAAGGCATCTTTGTTTCAAGCAGTTTAAATCAAGAGAAATTTTCTAGTTATATCTGAAATATTAAGGGTAGGCCTACATTATTAGCTATATATTCATTACATATTTACATAAGCATTATACTTTATACAAGAAAGTCCACTAGTTATTTACTGACAGCTATTTTCTGATTAAATTATCAAACGACTCAATAACTTAATTATTTCAATTGTCATTAACCTGACATATAAGTACGTGTTGTCGTAACAATACACTCGGAATTTTTCTTTCCACGCTACAGATATGACAAATTTTGAAAGTGGCGCCATATTCCCGGGGGGCCTCTATTGTCTCCGCCCACTTTGCCACCGCATTTTCCCGCGTTTTCTATCGACGCGACGATTGGTACAGTTGCAACGGTTCCACCGAGTAAATGGGCTAGTCGTGCATGTAGTTCTTCGATAGTACGTCTGCTCTGTGCTGGCGCTAGTAAATAGTGAATCGACTTCGTGACTCACGAATTGTGAAAGCGAACCACAGGCTTCAACGAAGAATCATTCTTGTAACTTCTCAATCTGTTGTTTAAAAAAAATCTTCTACAAACCATGGTTCCATTATTTAATGTACATTGAAAACTTATAAATCACAAATAACTGCAGTTATGTAAAAGTAACAACTCACTCCATAATTATTTCATGAATAATTATACTTCTTCCATGTTCTGTGATTTATGAAATGTTAAGTACACGAGGTCTATAAGGTGGAGACTCAACTCCGGTGGTGGGGGTATGTACCAAAAACGTCGGCAGCTACTTGAAAAAACCAGACCCCTTCGTCTTCAGCGACCTCACGCGGGCAATCGAAAGAACTACGAAGACTTTGAAAAACAGCCAATGACTGCAAAGCAAAGCGAATCCGCGGGAAGCACGAAGTCGGCTGGAAGCAAAATTTATTTATTTATTTTTAACGATGCGGGCTCTTGACAATAATAATATTAATAATTATTATTATGTAATATAATTATTATATAATATAATCGTTATATAATATGCTTATTATATTATAATTGTAATAAAGTTATATAATTAATCCTAATTAATATTATGTAATTAATAATTATTACTTAAACAATGTGCTCCAATTTCGTGAATGTGTGGGAGGCGAATGAGTGGGAAGGAATTATATGTTTTCGATCACAAAGTCTACAGTCCTGCATTAAAAATTGCTGCAATAGTGAAGCCAAATTGCGATAAACAAAGAAATAGCATATTTTTGAATACCAAATTGAAGTAATTTTTTCTATGAAAACAATGTGAATGAGTATTGTCAATCTCAATCTTTAATACATGAGTAATAATTAAACATATTGATTGCAGGTAAGTTTTTGTTAAATGTATATGAAATTTAATTATTTGTTGTCATATTTCATATTGCAACATTATTATAAATGCAATGTTTTATTTTTTGAAGTGAAATTGATTTATTTTATTGGTTTTACTAAGGAAAAATAAATGGAAAAAACTGAAATGAAGTTACTGAAATTCAGTTTTGGAATGTAGGAAACACAACATAATTCTGCAGAAAAAAGTTCTTTGGTTTAGGATCCTACAGTGTGAGAGAGATGGCACTCCATTGCTGTTGAAAAAATGCGCAAATTCCCAACATCTCAAAAATATATTTATTTTTATGAGAAACATTTTGAAGTATCGGATATTGTCCAATCCTTCAATGTGATAATTTCGGGCAATGTAGATACCTTACATGCAAATACATTGAGATTGAAAACTGGTGCAGTTCCTTCAATTTTCAATGCAAACATTATTTGAGAAAATAGATTTTTTAAATTAGTTTTCTTTTTCAATACTGGGCAATGTAAAAAATGAATATTAATATTTTACAGAATTCTCAAACTAATGATGATACAAATGAAATGATTATCATGAATGGAAATCCTTTGCCTTCAAGATCTATTAGTAACTAAATCTGTTTTACCTTCTTGTATTGGACCGACTAAACAAATATGTTAATATTTCAGAAAATGTTCTTAGTCTAGTAGAGACTGTAAATACTGAGTCTGAAAGTATAATCATCGACTGAAATCCATCACCTTCATATTCTGTAAAATAATGATATATATTGCCTTCTGTATATTGGACAATTCGATAATAAATAAATATTTTACAGAATTCTCAAGCCACTGATGATAAATGTAGGCCTAATGAAAGGATAGATGCATCTAAAGCTATTATCATGAATGGAAATCCTTTGCCGGCAAGTAATTAAATTTATTGTTTACCTTTTTGTTTTGAACAATTATATCTATAAGTATTATACATGTATTGTCAAGCCACGCGGGCCCTCGCGTGCGACGTCGGGGCTCGATCGGGCGATCGAGATCCCCCCCTTTCTTTCACTCACCTGGGTAGTTGCCGGGCTAGCTCAGGAGCAGTGATTCTCTACGAGAAATGGGGGCCTATCGATGGACGCTACTTGGTTACCAAAATGAAATACTTTGAGTTTTAAAAAAAATAAAAAATTTAATGAGCTAAAATAAAAGAAATATAAAAATAAATCCTATTACTAAAAACCCTTCCCTCTTAAACCCAAAGACATCCCTCCCCCTCTTTCTTATTTATCCCGCAACTCCCCCCCCCAAAAACGCTTGAATTTATCCCCCCTTTCCCAGATTCCCCTTTTACTTAAATAACTTTCTTACTTGCTAGAAGACAATACAATTAAGATACAATTTACAGAGGAAGACGCAAAATAAAATTTAGGAAGTTTCTTTTTCAACAAAAAGCCACAGCGCGGCTCGCTTATGATGGGGCACAGGTCTGTAATCCAGGCCATTCACAAGAGTCTCTGGGACAACAGTCCGTGTTTTCTGGGAGACTTCGTAGGGTCGATTGCCCGACCTTCGTGTGACGTCACCAGAGCTCCTTTTTCTTCGGCGGTGAAAACCATGCCAGCAGTGGGTTACAGCTGACGAGGCAGGGTCCTCGCCAGGGGGGCGGGAGGCAGACATTCGCACTCGCAGCCGGCGAGGTGAGGTGGACGGAGACTCCAGTATGAAATATAGCTCTGCGGCGGTCGCGGGCCTAGTGGCGTAAGCCGAACTGAATAATTTTGACTCGCACGCGGCACGAGGTTGCACCGCACAAGCAGCAATAGTCTCTTTCAGGCGACCGAACGAGATTGCTTTGCGCCTAGCGTAAGTAACGGCGCGCTAGTCACAATAATAGTCCTTTAACAATTCAGAAACAAAAAAACCCACACGCGTGATAGCAAACATCCGTCAGGAGCAATTCCGCGTTCCGCGTCATACACAGCGCACCAAAAAATTAGAACAATACTGTCTCTCACACTGCGGAGGTGTCTACGCCAGCGGCGTTTTGCTCCCCGAACGACGCACCGCCGCGGTGCGCGTTCCTCGCTCCTCCCCGAACCTACTCTCAAGACCGTCTCTCTTCTTCTCTTCTGATTTTTCACTTGGTCACATCTCGCGAAGCCTCTGTAACCCCCTCTCCCTTACTCCTTCGTCGAAAGTTCTGGAATGATTTTTGGTTTAAATTTTGAAAGGTTCCTCTCTATTGGCAAAAGGCAAACTGCGTCTCAGTTTAATTTCGGCCAATGTCCGGAAGCGTTTTCTGGCCGAAGTCGATGGAAAAATTCCACTGAACCCTCTCTCTCTAACGTCGGGGGGGCCGCAAGTCGCCTGGGGATGTGGCGGCGCCAGAGAGGCGCCGATCGGGTCGTAATTCTTGTACCCACTGCCCCCCCCCCGCCGGACAAAGAAGCGCGAGGGGACCTCTTCCAGCACGTGTGCATTGCGAATTGGCTCGACCTAGCGCGCACAAAAGAAACAGGGTTCTGCGTAGGCCCCCGACAGGCTACTACGACGTGTGTTTTAAATCAAATTTTTCTATCAACTATTCGGTATCGTCACAGTATAAAATGCTTACATGTATAAAAATATTTCACAAAATTTTCTTAGTCTAGTGGAGATGAAAGTGTAAATACCGAGTCTGAAACTATGATCATCGATGGAAATCCAACACATACATGTTCTGTAAGTAATGATATTATAGTGCTTTCTTTGTTTGAGACAATTCAGTGCTAATAAATACATATAACATTTTATGTTATAGGCCTATGTATAGATATTATATACCAGTAACATATAATATACCAAACATACAATTAATATTTTATAAAATTCTCAAATCATCAGAGGATGTGTGCAATCTTAATTGAAAGTACAGGAACCTTCTGAAACTATTAAATATGGATGGAAATTGATTGCCCTGCAAATTCTGTCAGTAATAGAAAATTTATAATGTTACATTTGTAACTTGTAAATTGAACTTGTTATTCATTTTGTAGGCCCTACTATCGTTCAGATACAAACTGCTCATTATTAATATTATTTTACTACACAATTTTGTTATTGTGCAAGTTCCACAATCTTGTAACACAGCACATATTTATAACCTTGAAGACTCACAGTAAACCTTAGTTCTGGAGTTTCTTTGAAATTTAATTTCTTTCGTGTTAACATGGGTTGTAATTATTTATTTAGTAGCAGGAGAAACCTCTACAATTTTGGATATGACCAAATGTGTGTTAATTATTTTTTTTAATAAAATTCTAGCCCTCAAGAAAA
Organism: Acheta domesticus; assembly: GCA_031308135.1. Classification (NCBI taxonomy): domain Eukaryota; kingdom Metazoa; phylum Arthropoda; class Insecta; order Orthoptera; family Gryllidae; genus Acheta; species Acheta domesticus. The sequence continues at coordinate 24,328 of JAHLJT010007907.1, forward strand.
TGTGCGCAGATAAAATTTCTTTCCCCACACGTCATATACAGTTTTTTACTGTTTTTTTTTGACAAAATAAATAAATTAAGAGTGATATGACAGTAAAGGTAAGTTTTTATTTCATATGTAAAAAATCTACTATGCTACTTCATACAATTATATACATGTATAAAGTAAATAATGAATTATGTTTTAGATTCTTATAAATGGACATACAAGTTGTCACGAATATAGAGAGGAGAATAACATTATTCACAGATTTTTTTATCTTTGAAGGACACCTTACATCAAATGCCAATGTGCAGAAATGAAAATGCGAAAACAGTTGTGTTCTGGTTTAAGAAATTAAAAACCAGATCGGAATACTGTCTTGGGGACTTCACATTGTGGACTGGAACAGCGATGAATTGTTGATTGCCACCAGAAAAAGAAAGTAGGGGGGGTTGGTTAAAAGAATAAAGGTGAAGAAAACTTTACGAAATATGAAAACGAAAATTGAGCGACTGGGAAAGAATGTAAGAGATAAAACATGTAACTAAAATATTGAACTTATAAGACATTCATTTACACACGGATAAACCTTGTGAAAAAGGTTAGGTTTTCCCCGAAGTTCATTGAAATTAAATAAATCTTAAAGAGTTGTTAAACACTTCATGTATATTTTCTTAGCAGCCGGCAGCAACTAACTGGTATATTTGCTTGGTAACCGGCGTCGACTCACCGACTTGCGCCCAATGAAATTTGTGGATTATCAGCCGAGATAAGTTCCTTCTCTCGCCGCGTGATGTCGCTGAAGTCGAAGGGGTCTAGTTTTGTTGTCTTATTTTCAAGTAGCTGCCGACGGTTTTTCGTAATACCCCCACCACCCGTACAACACCGGAGTCCTCCTTGTAGTCTTCGTGGTTGCGACTGTATATTTCAACGATTCACTTGTATTCGACGACTCGTTAGGAAAAGTATACTCGAATTTCTTCTAACTTTGCCCTGACATCTATTGATTGTTACATCCAATTAAAGTTGTGACGTCAATTAAACTTCACATGTGTGGACGTCACATTAGCGAAATAGTATGATTGGATGGCAGCGAAAAAGCTGATAACTGTCAGGGCCGAAGTTAAAATCATCGACAAAAGGTTAGGTTCTGGTTAGGTTAAAGTATGTGGTCAAACACTGCCATGTGAGCGTCCTTCTTCGCAGTCAATTTTAGTCTGTGTTGCTGACTTTTTTAGTTAATTGTACAAATTGATCATTATATGCTGATTTCAAAATGGAGGGGATTAGTATCATAGCAGAAAATGTGATAAAGTTTGAAGATGTAAGTAGCATCTCTAAATATGATTTGCTATTAACAGTGAACTTTCATGTATAGTCCTGAATGACAAACAAAATTAGACACATTATGTCCAATATCTATATAGTACAATATAATTTAACAAAGTTTTATTTTTTATGATTTGTGTTGTTGCAAGTAAGCATGATTTGGGTATCAAATAACATGTTTTCTTTCAATGTCAATACTACTTGTTGTTTTACTCTGTTCTAGGTTAAAGAAGAGCAAATAAATGAGAAGGAGTACAACTGGAGTTGCATTGTAAGTTCCATTTACAGTATAGTGTGTCATGTGTATGGTGTGTATAGTGTATAATGTCGTTGTCTTTTGTGACAAATATCAAGTGCCATATATGGAAAAAGGAAGTAAGAAAACCATTTTAAATTGTTCCTTTTGCCACCAATGAAACTTTATTTGCATCTTTAGTGTGTTTCAAAATTCCATGTTTGAAAGCAAGCCAGCAATACATCTTAAAATTCTTGTGTATGTTTCGCAAATGTTCATTCCCGCAGGATCTATGGCATTTTGTTCTGGGGTAATTTATCCTTTAGCTTCCAGACTTGAGGTTACAGAAGTTAATTGTACAAATGATAATCAAGTCCTAACCTTGTAGTTTTTTGTAAGCCTCTTTATCATGATGGGAATTCCACCGTTGCCTTCTGTCTTGATGAAGGAAACAGTGGTTTTGTCAAAATGACTTGTTCACTGGAAGGAATATATTTTCACCAAACTGCTGTTTGTAACAATAATATTCTGTGTAGTAACATGTAATAAATATACATTCGTTTGTATCCATTGCAAATTTAAACAATTAGGGTAGATGCATGCATGAGTTTATGTCTTGTAAAACTATACTAAGCATTCAAAAGTATTGATTTTCACAGTAATATTTAATTTTTTTTATTAATTTTATATATTTCTGTATTTATAAGTCAACAGGAAGTGACACATAGATAGGCTTACGGTATATTTATCAAAGATTTAAATTAGTAATATCAACTAAAATAATAGTGTCTTGTTTCAAATAATGAGTGGATGAAAAGTACTAAACCCAATCAAAATTTAAATAATGGCAACTTAATCCAATAATAAATGGATAAAAAATGAGGTAATCTGTTTATTGTTGTATATTTATTGCCACATTAGATACTCCCTTTCGAGTCAGCAAAGACATCAGTGTCACATTCAGCACAGGGTACTAATGTATTGACATATGAGACCTTTTTTATGAACTACTCCATTACTTGAATACCTTACACTTGAGACAATATTATTAAAAGTTTTCACAGAATGATTAGTTTGCTATAAGTACTCTACTTATGCTTCTGATCCGATGACCTCCATGTCAATCAAGTTTTTTGTCTTGTTTCCCATGATTCATTGAGCAAACAATGAGAGAAATTATAATATTAATAAATTAATATTAATTTTATTATTATTATTAAGTCACGTATACAATTACAATCGTGTATGACGAGTCAAAGTGATGTTTTGGGTGGAGAGAGTGAAGTTACATTACTGTCAAGAAGCAAAACAAGGGGCCATCTCGGCATTTGCTCAAAGGACCAGGGAAACTGGACAAAAACCTAATCGAGATGGGGTCATTAGCCTAGGAATTATCCTACTACAATAGGTCAATAGCCTACTACAATACTTGTTACAGCTAGATTAAGATATTATACAGTATATTATTATTTTTAATAGCAAAAATAAGTTAACATTTCCAGATAGTAATGTTTAAAGTAAAAGTGAAATTCACTTGTTTATGTAATTTTACTGCTACTATCATAATTACTGCTAATAACAATCATAATTATTATACTACTACTAATAATAATAAAAACCTATATTGAGTCACTTATACAATTTTAATTGTGGATGACGAGTTCAGATATAATATTTGCAGGTGCGCATGTCAATAATATAATAATAATAATAATAATAATAATAATAAGAATAATAATAGTATTAATAATGGGATAAGGGGCATAGTATTAATAATGGGGCATTTCCCCAGAAAATTATTCCATATTTAGGTGTGAGTGCACATTTGCAAAATACATTGTCCGAAGTGTCTCAATGTTGGAGTTTGACCTGAGGGTGCATAACAAGATTTGGTGAGCTTCTTGTTAAGATTTGAGATGTGAAGCATTCCATTTTAGGTTTTCTTGAATTGTTAGACCTAGGAAGGTTGTTTCATGAGTTATCGTTACAGGGTTGTTATTAATGAACAACTGCTGTGGGAATTTTTCTTTGGTTCTAGGATTCATGAATTTAGAGAGACTGTTTTGCTGGTGTTTATGATGAGATTGTTTGTCTTGAAACCATGTTACTAGTATATGCAGAGTTTTCCAAGTTTCTTTTCTAATGATTGTTGTGTTTTTGCTGAGAGATGGTCTCTTGTTTTGCATATTCTTATAATTATCGTTTATTATGGCAGTAAATTGATTCCTGCAGTACAGCACAATAAGTGATAATAGCGAAAGACTAACTGATTTACTGTTTATTAATTATTATATGCCTGATTTGAAAATTATTTTGTATGAAAAATTATGAAACACTCATCACTCAACCGTACTTTACATTGAAAACATTCTCTTCTACGAACAATTCAGCAACCTTCTCCTGTACATCTGCTTTTGAAAAGATTTGTTCCTCATATCTGATGTCATCACATAGTCTATCAAGTGTCAAACTTCTTTTGAGGATTTGAGGTTTTCCAAAACCTCTCATATAACCATCTTCTATTTTCACAGACCAAAACTTACACTTAACTCTTATCGCTTTTCCTCCTATGAACTGCTTGCAACCATGTTTTCTGTAATATTTTATCATTGACTCATCAAAATTATTATGCTGTTACAACATGTCTCTTTCTGAATTCTCTTCATTGAGTTTCATATAAGGTGTTATCACATTTTATTGGTACTGGCAATATTGCCATTATTATTGCAGTGCTGAAAACTCATAATGGTAATAAATTTGTTTTGTCTAATATTTCTTCAGGCATATCATTTTGCATATCTGTTCAAGAATCCCCATAAGTTTATCTTGCAAGGCAATTATTATATCTGATGGAAACAAAATGGTGTAAAACGTTGCATTCCTGTGCACTTTATTTGTGGACTGGGACAGCTAAAGAAACTGTGTATATGTTAGGTTCCTGTACCAGTAAATCAAATAAACTGCCACAAGCTTCTGCTACCAGCTGCCGTCCATTCAAATGATCTATTAGACCCCTAGTATCTTTTTTTTTTTCTTTTTCTTTCTTTCATTTGTCACGTGTTTCTCACCATGCATCTATCTTATTTATGCCGTTACCTTATTTACCCGTCTATCTTATTTATGTATTATCTACGCCGTATTTAGCTTCATTAGCAGAATCTTCATGTGTTAGGCTTGCAGCATCAGGGGAGTGATGAAGATATCAGGCAACTCTCTTTCATTATTGTTTTCCAATTCAGCTATGACTTCCGGTTAAGAAAAAGGACAATTTTGTAACATTCTTATTGATGCTGCTAAAAAAATGACCTGATGTTAGATTGTGTATCGCAAAGCTTAGCATAACCATATGGTCATGCAAGATTAAATTGTACTCACAGAAATGACATAAGCAAATTTGGATATTTTCACATTAGTTATGTCATTTAACGCTACTTGAAACATATATGTTATTAAACAGGAAAATGAAAACAAAAATATTGAAATTATATAGCCTTTCGTTATCCAATATGATGATTTCCAGAGGTATGAATATCTCTGTCAACAAGAATTTGTGTAAGATACATGGTCAAACATCCAACAAAGAGATATTAGAACAGATAGTTTTTCAGGTAAAGATTGTCATGATACCAAACTGGAAAACATGATTCATAGCTTCTTACAACACATTTAAATCATTGTGCTCATGACTATATGGTAACGCTAGTCCTTAGTGAGTTTAACTGAAAGTAATCTGATAATTGTCTTCTAATTTTCACACTGCCTGTCACCTCAAACTAGTTAAGATAGTTTCAGTCAATTCTCTTCTTTTAGCTACCAGTTTTGTAATGAACACTTCTTATTTATAGGAAGAAGCAGAATCTCATGAAATGCCGTGCTCTGTGAAAAAAGAACACAATTCAGATGAAGTAAGTAGTTATTGTCTTTCTTTAATTACACAGACGTGCACTGCAAACATTATGGAGAAGTTGCATATCGTTGTTTAAAATGTATTTCTAAGTACGAAGGTCAATGAAACTAACAAAATCTTACATCTGCTACTTTTTCATTATTATACTTTTAATTTTAAAATTCTTGTTCTGTTCTACGTGATGTACATTCTTGTTCCGATTAGTAAAATAGTTTTGAATATTTAGATGTTGCATTGTTTTACACAATCAAAATTTCATTGTTAATGCTCTTTTACCTGTGTTGGGTGTATTTCTGTGTAGAAAATGTTGGGTATTCAATTTAATTTTATTCATGTTCTAAAAACTGTATGTTGTGTGTGGAGAGATGTATAATATCTCATATTCACTTGAGTTCCAGAATCTCTTTCACTAAACATAGTTGAAAAATGAATTAAAGTATATTTCAATAAAGTGAAGTTACCAAACTGGAAAACATGATTCACAGCTTCTTATAAACACATTTAAATCATTGTGCTCATGACTATATGGTAACACTAGTCCTTAGTGAGTTTAGCTTGAAAGTAATCTGATAATTGTCTTCTAATTTTCACACTGCCTGTCACCTCAAGACTAGTTAAGATAGTTCTATTCTCTTCTTTTAGCGACCAGTTTTGAATTGAACACTTCTTATTTATAGGAAGAAGCAGAATCGCATGAAATGCCATTCTCCATGAAGAAAGAACACAATTCAGATGAAGTAAGTACAGTTATTTTCTTATCTTTAATTACACAGAAGTGCACTGCAAACATTATTGGAGAAGTTGTATATCATTCTTTAAAATGTATTTCTAAGTGGGAAGGTCATTAAAAATAACAAAATCCTACATCTGCTACTTTTCATTATTATACATTTAATTTTAAAAACTCTTGTTTGTTCTACTTGATGTACATTCTTGTTCCGATTAGTAAAATAATTTTGAATATATAGATGTTGCATTGGTTTATGCCATCAAAAATTCATTGTTAATGCACACTCACCGACGTTAGGTGTATTTCTTTGAAGAAAATGTTGGTGTTCAATTTAATTATAATTCATTTTCCGAACTGATTTTCAAAAAAAACTGTAGGTTGTGTATGGGGAGATGTATATTCTCTCATATTCACTTGAGTTTCAGAATCTCCTTCACTAAACATGTTGAAAACTGAATTAAAGTATGTATCAATAAAGTGAAGTTAGCAACATTTTGAAAACTATTCATTTTATCTCCTGAGAAATAGGAAATCTTTTAGCGTCAGTGATTCTAAGATATTGCTAACAAAAAAGTCACCCGTAAGCCCATGCTCTACCCTCTACCAAATTGAACAGCAGGAGAGCTCAACAAAACTTGGGTAGAGTGTAGCTGCAGTAGTATTTCATATTCCGGAGTATTTTGGAAGACCTAAAGTGCTAGAAGCTGTTTCTTTTCATTGGCTTTTTAACCCTTCTCCGGGCTAGGTAGTTTTGTAACGTATCCGGGCAAGCAGTGTCCATCAGACACTGTTGTGCAAACAATGTTTTCCACGATTCTTTTCTTCAACTTTTCCACACCTTATGTTTTAATTGTTTTAGAATTTCAGTATAATGATGGAAAATGAATAATTAATTAAAATAATTCCTTTCCAAAAACTTACAAGAAGTGATGATGGAGTCTATGTTTTTTTGTATACTGAGAATATAACGCACATTGAACAAGTTAAAACTTTTCTTCTCTATAAATTCAGATATTTTGATTAAAGTAGTTAATTATTTACAATTCTTCTAAAGATTGGTTACATCACTCTGCTCGTTGTAGACTGACTGGTGACGTTTGCTGCAACATTGTTTGAGTGCGATCTCGCGCGTAACCATGCAAGTGACATGTTTTTTCCCCCTGATGAGCATGGTCCACTATACTAGTCTGGTTTAGTTGGTATGTATCGTCTGAATGGGCATCTGTCCTTTATTAGAATTAGCATTTCGTTGACAGTAAAGTCTGTTCCAGGATGGTAATGCTTTTTCAAATATTCATTGACTTTTTCCCACACGTCCCTCAAAGCGTCTCATTTATCATTCCGACGTCTTGTGGACCGTGTGGTTTTGTCATCAAATCGTAGAAAAAATAATCACTTCAAACATGTGAGACCCATTGTTGCTCCCTATACAGGTGGACCATAAAAACTGTTCCACAATACTATTCGCACATACCACGAACATGCCTTCAGCATCGGAGCTGAGTCTCCTTCCTAGAGACCTCGCGGTTGTGACAACATGGAAATCGCTAAAGCTTCCTTCTTACCGAAATGATATATTTGTCGCATATCAATACAAAATGTCCGTTTATGAATACCGACAGACTTAATAAACAAAAGAATAGCGTTATTTTGACTGTTGTGTCAAAATGTAAATCAGAAAAAATAGTCCCTTACCGAAAGAACAGTGTCTTTTGGACACTGCTTGCCCGGTTACGTTACTTTAAAACAAATAATTATTTTCACTTCTGTTTATTGACCAAATTTGTGAAACTTGATACAAAGACGCTCCAATAGATTAGAGACAAAGTCACGAAACCGTAATCACAGAAAAAGTTTAGTTTACATTATATGACCGTTAATATAACGCACAGAGTCCAACAGACACTGGTTGCCCAGATAAGGGTTAAAGGGGGTAGCAGAGTAAGATAGGCGAATCTGCCTGCAGGGATAAAAAGTTTGTAGGTTGAAAATAGTAATTGAATTTTAAAAAAATGCCAGTTTTAAATTAATTTACCCTGAGTACATCATTCAAATGAAATAAACGTCTTTAGCTTCTTATTTAAGTTTAAATTTTTTTACTACATTACCCGTATGCATATTGATTTAAATTGCCCTTTCAATTTTCCATAGATGATGATGTTTCGAGAATTTTTTCGGGCGTTAATATCCAATTTCAGCGAATCAGCAAAAAAAATGATGGGAAAATTTCTTTTCCTTTTTAAATTTTTACTCTTATTTTTTTAAGAATAGCAGATCATAAAAAGAACTAAATACAAATTGTAGACTTGTTAAATTCTGTATACTTCCCAAAATTTCAAACCTTTTTATTTGATAATTTGCATCTGGCAATTCAATGTAAATAAAACAGTAATTTAATAGTTTTTTATTTATTTTCCTAAATTTAGGCTTTTGTTTAGTAGTTTTTATATTTCCTTCCTACTAGGTAGAAAGAAAAAACTCTCCCTTCGTAGTGTTAATCAATAGAACATGGAAACAAGAAACAAGAACAATGGAAAAATAAACTTTTCAAGAGAAGTAATGAAAGGTTGCATACATATGGTGCCCCTGCTGTATAAGTAACACCTCCTTCCTCTTCTTTGTCTTCCCTCTCCTTCTGCCTTTCTCACAAGTACTTTGTCCTGCTTTTGTTCTCTGATGTTTCCTGTTGAATAGCTAGAGTTTTGGTTTTTAATTTGAAATTACTATTTGCACTTACAAGATAGCGCTGCCATATTGCAAAACAAATTATTGTATCTTCGTTACATTGAGCCCTGGCCTTCAAACCTGCCACCTTTATAAGACACCCTACATTACGCATTAATTTCATCCAAATATAACAATCACCAACTTCTCGTAGTCTTCAAGCAGCTTACACTTCTCTTTCGAATACTTTGGTTTTCGCCAGCATTCATGCCAGATTGGTAGGTACCCATTTTTTGCTAGATCTTTTTCAGATTACATTGGTTGAGAACCTGAGAGCCTCTGATGTCACAGGAAGATGGTGGGGTACCCAGATACATGGAGAAGGCCCAAATCGAAGTTTCTTTTCTGCGCGAGGAGCCACAGTTGTTCATGTAGAAATACCAGCTTCTTCACTGCATTCTCCCCCTTCTCACTTCATTCACACACAATGTCATCGTCCTCTCCACATAGCTATATCAAACACTGCACTTCACTTTGTCCAATACACTTTTTAAGGAGACTGCAGATACACTCTAATCTGTCCTTCCACAGAGTCTGAAATTGAAGTCTAAGACTTAAAATGGTTAAATATGTTTTCCAATTTCATCCAAGAGTCACAGATAGACTTTTCCCAAAAAAGTACCTGAATTTTTTAAGGGACACTTATCACCGTCTGAAAAAACTTGTATATAGAAAATGAGAAGTGATAAACAAATAGCGATATCTACTTTCTTCAAGCTGCAACTCTAATGTAAAACTGCAATCACAATTAAATTGTAACAGAATATCTACAAAACTACAAAACTTTTGAAGGACTTTTTCTTGTCGTTTTCTAAGAAGTCTTGGAAATTCTTCCAAGCGAAGCGCTGCGAAGTGTCTGGTGCAAACACAGGCTGCCTTCCCTGGAGTCCAACCGGCTCTGTTGATCGACCGCAACCATTTCCGTCTTCGACTCTCATCCTTTCGAAATGAAAAAGTTATATTTCCTACTTGATTTCCATAGTAGAATTTACCTCTCTTTCGGCGTCAGTACAGCTTTCGGGTACCACAGAAACACGTATGCCACCATTTAGAACTATTTAATTGCTAATTATTTACGCGAAAATTAATTTTTTTGCTCAAGACACTTCTGAGTAATTAAGTGTGAGGTGGCACACCACAATCGGTGACACCAAAACCATATGCCATATTGTAGAACGATTTAATTGCTAATTAATATCGCAAAAAAATTTTTTGCTCTTCAAACTTCCTAGAAACGCTGCCTGATCGTCTGATATGTGAAATAAGACATTTAAAAAGTCATATGATGATAAAGATAAATGTGTTCTCTAAATTAATTGCTGTATATTCTTCTGACTTAAATGTCATGAGATGGTCGCTCGCGGTCAGAGGGCAAACAACATTTCCTTACCTTCAAACTGCACAGAGTCATAATATAGTCAGTCACATACGCAACAGCCTACTAAAGATACAAATTTAATGAATTGTGGATTAAACCTGAAGAATAGATATAAATACAGGATCATTATATCGAGGAAGGAATAATAAAACTTACTTTGAAAATAGTCTTTCGGCTAAAGATCCAGGCGATTCGATTGATTGAGTGATGGTTCGTGATTCCGGGCGCGTCAAATACTTAGGTCATTAGTCCCGTACGTGTAGTTCATGTTTTTCTTCGGGAGGTGGCGAAAATCTTTTCCCGCCGGGTGGCGAGATCCGGCGCCGACCTACTGTCGACTAGCGGGGTTTTCCCCTAACCAGGTATCTCCCACCAGCGGGGCACCGCCCCAGCCGGGACAAGCTGTAAGCTCCCGACCGGTCTCCCGGAATGTGTGGTAGTGTAGTGCATGGTAGTGTTGTGTGTGTGTGTGTGGAAAGGGTGAGGATGGGGCAAGGAAGAGAAAGGAAAGATCGTGCGTGGTCCGTGGCACGATTGTAAGGGTATTGCTCCGGCATTTGCCTGGTGTTGATTGGAGAAAACCACGGAAACTACCGATCAGAGCAGCCGGCCGCTAGAATTCTCCTCCAGACGCCATTCGAATTGCTATTGTAATTACTTTGAAAAGAAACGTAGGAGGGTTTATGGATCCCACCAGCAGGGAACTGTACTTAATTGCCGGACGTACATAACAGCTCTCAGTGCGTCCATGGAGAACTGTAGCTCGTAAACCGTTCCGCCGATTTTCTCCAAAATTGATATTCCCCGCTCGAGCTGAACGGAGTGGAGACTTTGAGAGTTTCAAACGGATATTTTGATTGTGTAGAGGCTTTTACTTGAATAAGGCTTTTTTTTATTCCTCTGCCCCAATTCGAACTATACGGCTCTTGTGTGGCGTAGTGGTATGAATGCCTGCAAGTTAACTTTGAGGATCTGTGATCGGATCTCGAAACGGGAAAAAATTGCTGGTTGAAAACACATTTGCTGGTTTGTGTAGTATAATATTACGCAGTATTTAGAAACAATACGAGAAAGTATGTGCTTTGGTGGTGCCACCAGTTTGTTTGGATTTCGTTTCGTTGTTTTCCTGTGCAGGAGAATTGGAGCGTCCCAGTGTCAGTGTTCGTTGGCCAGAAT